>APFE031264511.1:0-44270 GCA_000404065.3 Pinus taeda | reverse complement strand
CCCATCCAAAAGAGGGAGTATCCCATTGATGTTGGAACTGAATAACCTCTTCTAGAATGCTATAAATACAAGCATTGGGCCAAAGGAGGGGAGGTTGAAAGCTGAACATTCTAAAGGGTAAATGCTGCTGGAATTAGGACTTCCATTTTGTTGACTTGTGAGGAGAGATCACTATCCTTCCTTGTTGCCATAGTGGGAGTGGGTGAGCTTGTCAAAGTAGAGGAAATCTCTTGCTGGACCCTGGGAGGAGCTTGCACAACACCAAGGCTCAGGTTGTAATGGTTCCTTTGATTATTTTATACAAATAAGTCCATTCTTCTCAATGATTTGTTAATGAATTATTTCATGTATTCCTTGGTCAATATGATAGATATGCTTTATTTTATGATGAATATTCAGATGCTATGTAATCGTTTGCTTTGTCAGTGTATGCAGGTCTGAAAGTGAAGGAGGAGCTCATCTGGATCAGCAAGGCTGGACTGCTACAACAAGCGTGGGACCTAAGGTAAGATCGAAAACATTTGAATTCTCGTAGAATGATGTGTATCTAGAGAAGGATAGCTCTTGTTTGGTTTGTTTGTCATTAGAGAGTCTTAGACTCCTAGGAAGGTTGGATTTGTCCGCAAATATAACTCATTCCGTGTGACAAGGGCAATTATTGTTTAGTAGCTCGAGGAGAGAAGATAACATTTTCAAGTCATGGCTAGTTAATATAGACATTCCGTTCAAATCTTCCCATGATTCAAGTCATTTCAAAGAGCTCTTCAGCCTTAATTTCCCTCTATTGTTTACTCTGATATATCTCTCTTTCATTTCAAGAAAGCTTCAAAAGGATGTCCTTACAAAAAGTAATGCAAAAATAGAAGCAATAGAGTGTTTCAAAATCTGAGGTTAGAGAGATGTCACCCATATTTTATGATACGGTTTGCAGTGATGATGGAGGAGCAACGGCGTGGGAAGTTATCTATAATAGACTTGAAAATGAGCAGCCTGAAGTTACTATTACCAAGGAAACAACATATTCAATACCACCCTCGACAGTTCAATTCAGAGACGTTGCTTGCTCTTTTCTTCATAGAATAGGAGCAAGAGCCAAGATACTACTATACACAGATATGGTTAGATGGGTAGTGGAGAATGTCAATATTGAAGATAGACAATTCAAGAATTCAAATATGGAGCTGATGGGATCATTTAAAACTAAATATTTGAAACAAATGTATCATCTTCCCGACCCTCAAGATATATATGATAGATCATTCCTAGCCAAGTTCGTGAAAGAAAATGAAGAACCCTTTAAGATGATTCAAGGATGGAGACCTAGAAAACAAATTTATATATGACAAGACAGGTATGTACTCCATAGCTTCTTTAGAAAATCCCCTTAACTATGCAACTTCCATGTTATGTAGATTGTATGGAATGCCTAATAATACTAAGTTCTCTATAGAATGGGTCCCTTTAATCAATGCATGTATCAATTCTCATATAACGAATTGGGCTTCTATCCTATCCGACAACTTAGCTATGACTATTTCTGAATATCATCAAAAGAGATCCACCTCCACAAAAATCTTTCCTCCAATTTTTATGAGTGCTTATATCATGGAATCTATATGTTTCTGTACTAAGTTTCTAATTATGGGTTGAAAATGGACCTTGAAATACCCATGCCCCATCCATCTCAGTCACAAACAAATGTGGGAATCCCATTTTATACCCCATTTTTACAAGATATGCAATGGTGTTATGCTCCCATTACATCAAATTATTTTTGATAAAAAGGCCCCGAGCTTTTCTAAGGAAGTCGCTATAGACCTTCTTGTAGTAGGAAAGCACTTGCTAAGCAATGGTTCACATATATCAGAGTTTACAGCAATAGAATGGAACCATATGTACTTCCTTTGTATGTCCCTGACAAGCTGTTAGCCAGAGAAATAGGTCACCAAACTCTTGGAAAAGGCTTGACCAAGATTTTGAAAGATACGAAAAAATCACTATGGCCACCCTTTCCCATCTAGTGTGGTGCTTTTTCATTGGCAAACTTCAACCATGCAAACAAAGAATTACAGTTCTTAGAGAGGCTCGGGCTGGCTACTCTACCAAAGAGGCAATTTGACCCAAAGAAAGTAGCACACAATTTTACTATGTTAGTAAAGGTCAAACCCTTTATCCATGAATTTCATGAATTTGAAGATTTACTACAATCAACTGAGTCATTTGAACAAGCATTCAATTAGGCAAAGGTGAATTTGAATCCTGGCGACTTCGAAAGGTTTCAAGAATTTAGAAATCAGAGGCTTGAAACAATCCCTTTGGATTTGTTAAGAACTGATGACAAACCTATGCCCAGTGTGACCATTAACAACGAGAAACCAAATTCTCAAACATAATCTCAGAAGAATGCAGCCCAGAACATAGGGATGACACAAGAAACAGATGCTACAGCAGAATCTAGCAAAAGGTCAGCTAAGAAACAGGTCAAAACTTACCTAACTCAAGATACGGTCCCAAAGGCGAAAGCAGCGATATGGAGCAAGAATGAGACCAGTTTAATAAAAAAAATCGAAGATACCGCTAAAGCAAAAAATGTCCAAGAAACTACAGGATATCATACTCCACAGCAAAATAAAAAAGTTTCAGAGTCCGAACCAATGAACGAACAAAAGACAATTTCACAGAATGCAGAAACCATACCTACATTTCCAACATCTGACATTATCCTAAAGGTTACAGAAATACCTCCTTTATATGTGTTCTACAGCCTACTACATAAGGTTGTAGTAAGAAGATAGAGGAAGAGAAAGAGAGTGGAAACACCTGAAATCCAATCAGGGAATGAACCAATGGATATAGTCTGGAAGGATATTCCTTCAAATCCAACTGAAAATTTAACTAGGTTGTCACAATTTGCAGGGACATACGCTACTGCCACCATTTATAAGGCCACTGAAGTATTTGTTTTGTTAAGATAAAGAGAAGAAAGGATGGCACAACTTGAACAATAGTTGGAAATAGAGAAAACAAATGTGAACATTAAGCTACAGAACAAATATTCCAATTGCAGCCAAGTATGGAATACTTAGGATAAGACACAAAGCAGATATCTCAATAAAGAATATGCAAATCCAAGAGTTGAAAGAGACTATGGCGAAATAAAGATGTCCCCACTATTGATGAGTTCATCAAAGAGGCATTGGAGCTAAACTCCATTCTATCAAAACAACAAGATCTATTCTTCCAGAAAATGTCCAATATCACCCCTTATTTGAATACCAATGATTAATTAACAAATAAGGCAATTGATCAAAGAACTGAGTTTAATGACTTAAATACTAAGATCTCTGACTATATTGAATGGCAATAATCTAAAGAAGGAAGAAGCACTAATATGCCAGAGATTGAAGAAACACACAAAGACATATTATTCACAGATTGGGATGCACGGATTAAGCAGGCAGAATTGGCAGTAGTAAGAGTAGCAGGAGTGGAAAAGAATAAAATAAAGGCGGTCAATCATACTTTGCACACCACCAACTTGATAAAATAAGGTAATCCAAAGTCACTGCCATATATAGAAAGACTTGGATAAAAAATGGAAAGCAAAGATGAAAATCCAAAGAGAGGCAATCACAAAATTATCAAAGATCAACTGGGAGGCATATTGGCAATTTCTTGTCAAACCTCACAGCCAAATGATGACATTGAATTGTTCACTCAATTCAACGCAAAGAATGTTGCCACCTCTTACAGATGTCATCTTTGCAGGATAGGTCAGAACTCAATTCCGAGCACCTCCTCAAGTCAAACTAATGTCCCACATATGTGACCTCAAGGAAAAGCTGGCATACAACAAGACATTTTCATAACCTCGAGTCATCAAATCGATTTTATTTTTAAAGTTAGTTACTAGTTAAGAGGAAGTTTGTTTGAAACCTCCTCATATATTTTGTATAATCTATTTTTAAACTTTAGTTAGATAGTGTTTATACCCTTCTCATGCATTTAGAGAAGGGTCCACAATTTTATAAAAAAACATTTGCAAAGAATGCACTTTTGTAAGTTTGTAGATGCCTTGAAGAAAATATGGAACATGGTCATTACTTTTGAATATCAAACTATTGTCTATTGTTGATGCACTAATGTATGCTTGGAGAATAATTTGATTGAATAAAGGAGTTGATCTATGTCATTAGTCAAATGAGCAGAACCTCACACATATGGTACTTTTATCTTGTATGATTAGTTTTGTTTTACCAAATTAGTGATAACATTTCATTTCATGAATTAACATTTCATTGTTGGAACTAGGATATTGTTTGCAGTCAATCAGTTAATTTTTCAATACTCATGTTTGACTCCATTGCCCAATGGTTTAGGCCACTAGTCTACAATTTTGTTCTTGACATCTCACAGGGAGGCTGCCATCCCCATTGGAGGCAATGTTAGGGTCATAAGTTTTAACGTCAAATTTTTTTTCCTATCCTTCAATTTTCATTTTGGATTGGTTGAGCCTTTGACTACTGTTGCTAATAGCCTCCAAATCGTTGCCTAACATCTTTGAGTTTCTTGCATGAAGGGTTCATTCAAATTCTGAAAGGGTATCAGTCAATGGGAGTTATGGTCGTGTACGTTTGTACATTCAAGTTGCACTTCCTTTTATTTCCTACCCTGTTTCCATGTTTCCCTTTATACATACGTTCATATGTCATCTACATCTTATACACTTTTCACATATCAATTGCATATTATTCACATTTCATTTCCTTTCCCTCCCTTCATTCTAAACCTATCCCCATGACACCACTACCACTGCCCTATACTCATCACATTTACAACCTTCATGTATAAAATGCAAGCACACCCCCCCCCCGCCCCCATCACCTAAGAGACATCATACTCCCTACACTCATGCCAAGCGTGGAGGACTTCTACACTTTGCAATACAATTTCCTCTCAAATTGATTGTTTTAGTCACCATTTTGCATAACAGTTTATGACCACATGGAGGCGAATTTTGGAAAATGGAAAGATGATTTTCTTAAGCACATACCATATCACAATAACCTCTTCCATATTTTACATACATGTCACAAATCTGAAGATTCGATTGCATCTTCAAAGCCTATTTTTTAGACTACATAAATACTCTGTTCTAGCCAAGGTTTTGCAAAGACGTTTATGAGGCTTAGGGGAAGAATATGCAGAAAATAAGATAGGTTTTTCTTAAAAACAATCTCATCTGCAAAACCATGTCTCATATTTTATATAGGTGCTATATTTTTGGATTTACACACATCAAATGGTGGCCTATTTTCGCAGTTTTTGCTGACATAATTAAGCGTCACGCACTCGCTACGCAACCCATGCTATAACTATCTCACGTACACAATACGATGGCCACCTATCAGGTTTTGATGATGCTGGCATGGAGTACATGTGATTTCCATCTCACTGCCTAACCTGCTTGCCACATGTCAGTTCTAGAAGGATGATGTTTTTGGCACTGCGTAGGCTTTTCAGTAGTCAAAAAGGCAACTTTTATGCTTTCTTCTATTTTAGTCAGTTTGATCAGTCTAGAGGCTCTTTTAAGTTAATTTGTGTTAAAATAGGTTGTTTTTGCTTTCACAGGGACAAAAAGATGCTTTATGCTTTATGTTTGGGTGAAAAGCATGAAAAAAAAAACAACAGTTTACTATCTTTTCCCAATTTTGAATCAATCCTCTGTGGGATTGAAGATGCAATGAACTTGAGCTGATTTTCATCCATGTTTCCACTATATATTTTCATAAATGAATACAAATAAGGTTGTTGTTGGTTTTCCCAATTGCTAGAGGAATTACTATTGTCATGTTTGTGGTTTGGTTTTAATGAACAAAGCCTGAATGTTGAAGTGATTCCAGTCGATTTATGGAGATTCTTATGGTATGAATGTTTTTGGAATAAGTTTTTCTCTCAGTTTATGTGCCTTTTTCTCTTATCTGCTTTGTTCATATTGTTTTTAAAGGTGTAGGGGACAATTATATCTGAATTAATATTATATGCTCTTGTATGACTGAACCAAGTATATTTTAGTTGCAAATGAAGTATGCATGCCTTTAAAAGTTCTGTCTTTTCTTCTTGATGGTCATCAATCTGAGTTGCAATGATAAAGTTGTTATTTATTCTCTTTGATAGTTGTCTTGATATTCTACAATTTCTATACTACAATTTTGTTATTCATTCCAAACACTGTGCTGATTAAGCCTCCATATATGAAGATGGTTGGAGATACAATAACATGTTACAATAGAAATATCAGTTATACTCTCATTAAATTTTCATAGAAACCCTCTACTACTTCTTTATCAAATACAAATACTCTTAGACTTGGTCTCTGTATGCTATAGTGTCAAAACTTTAGTTTTCATTAGTTGAGGGAATCCCCTCCGGCTAAAAAAATCCAATTTTCTAGCCGAGAGTGGTTTGTGGTTACCTTTGTGGCCCTTTCGTCAACCTAAAGGGATTTACGAAGTGATAACACTGGGAATATGGCCCGAGGGTGATTTGCTAAAAGAGAGATTTAATTCAACTCAATCTATGGTCGAGTGGTACGTGGAAGTCCCTGACTTCATTCACATTTTCATATGTTAATATAATATATTTTCCTATTGTGATCTATGAGCAGTTGTAGTGATTATGTTGGTGATATTATGGTTGATTTGCCATGTTTCTATGTTGGTTATATTCTAATTATATGATGTAATATATCTATGTCTCTTGACGTTTTTTGATAAGTTATTGATTGGTTGATGAATGAATGGAATAACAAGTGATATTGTAGCTAGCTAAAGAGGGCTTATAGCCTTCTTTGTGATTCTTATATGAAGACTATCAATTTATGATCAAATATGCATTCATGACCTGTAGCTTACATGTTTTCTATATGTTTGACGAAATGTATCTCATGGACTATGCATGTCTAGGTCGAGTTCTTGCTTGAGTTTTGATTGATCAACATTGTCACTGCCTTTGATTGCATTTTGGAAAGTTACAGGTAGTTCTAGGCAGTGGTCTAGAGGCTAGACTAAGAAAGTGGATTAGATCTCAAAATTGTTGGCATTGAACTGGAGGATTTAGGTCATAACCACATGGAAGCAAGCTTGTGCATGCAGTTGGGGCTTCATAACCACACTCTTTCATTGTTGTGCTTGCACTTGGGAAATTAGGTCAGAGAAAAAAAGGTTCCAACTCAGGGATTAATCACCTGGTGTTAGGCCCCTATACTACTAGTGTAACCCCTTATTGTTTTTAGTACAACCCCCTTATTATATTGTTGTACCCATGTAGTCCCCATAGAAGCCCACTATTGTTATTATTGTGTCCCATAGAAGCCCACTATTATTATTATTGTGCCCTTACATTATTATTGTTATGTCGGCTTTGATTATATTATGACCCCTTAAACTCATATATATAGAAAGGAGGTCTTGTCATTTGTATCATCCAAGAATTGTTCATTTATGTAATTTAAAGGAGGTTGTCCCCTCAAAGAGGCTAAATTCTAAGGCATTGATCTATCCATTCTATCTTCTTTTGAGTTGGTTTCATAACATTTGGTATCAGAGCTTTGGATTCTAGGGTTTTGCTACTCTAAATAGGTGATCGTGGCATTTTCGCTATAACTTTTTTTCTGCGATGTTTCAAAAGCTAAAAAAAAACCCATTTGAGAAGAAATCGCACTGAACCTCGGGTCCGAATTTCAGAGCTTTTTGCACAATATTTGTGGAGATATGATCTAAGGAATTTGTTCTTTTTGCAGACTCCTTAATTACATTCCAAACATGTGACCTTGGGAAAATCATCATAACTTTTGTTTTGAGCATCAGATTTCAATTTCGTAAGAAGTTACAGAAAGAGGACGAACTGTAGTTTCCTATGTATATTTTTCAGACCTGAAGGTTGAAACAGTGACACGTGGAACTTCCTACAAGTTTGCCCTTCTGGAAAGGTATATAATCAGGTCATCGTGGTAGATTGTGCATAACTCTTTCTTGGAGAATCTAAATTCAATCAGACTGGTGGCATTGAAAAGAGGACACAGAGGGCTACCACAGATCATAATTTTAGAATTGGAAGATCTGAAATTACAGAGTTACAATCGTTTCAAGATCGAGGTCCTAAAATCAAGAAAAAAGAGAGATGAGGAAGTTTGATGGAAAGGATCTGGTAAATTGGATACTACAGATGGAGAAATATTTTGATCTACATGGTGTACCACTATTACAAAAGGTATGTATTGCACTCTTCATATTAGAACCTGGATCAATTTTTATGGTATAAATGGCTTTGTTCTCGTAAACAACTTGTTATGTGGTCAATTTTCACGGAGGAAATGATAGCACATTATGAGGATACAAAGAGAAACACCTTCTTTAGAGCAACACCACAATAATTGGAAAGAGAAAAAAGGATTTGTTACAAAGCGGAAAGTAAAATCATGGCAACAAGGAAGCCTACCCCTCAAAACTATAATAATGGAAGTGTTGTTTCCCCTAGCCTTCCACAACCTACAAGGGTTACACCACAACAATTGGAAGAAAAAAGAAAAAAACGGCTTTGTTACAATTGTGATAGAAAATGCACTAAAGGTCATAAGTGTGCCGAGAAGAAATTATTTTACATAGAGTATGAAGAGGAGGAAGAAAAGGATCAAGAAACATCAAAAGAAGAGGATATGCGCCAGGACCCAACCCCAGAGAAAGAATAAATGAATCCGACCATATCTTGTAAAGCATTGGCAAGAATTACCACTCCTCAAACTCTTAATATAGAAGGACATATCAAGAAGAAAAAGCTACAAGAAGTGAAAGATCACATCGAGAAAGAAGAAATGAATCCAACCATATCTTGTAATGCATTGGCCAGAATTACCACTCCTCAAACTATCAAGATAGAAGGACATATCAAGAAGAAAAATGTTCAAGAAGTGAAGGGGCACATCGAGCATCAAGAAATGAATCCGACCATATCTTGTAAAGCATTGGAAGAAATTACCACTTCCCAAACTCTCAAGATAGAAGGACATATCAAGAAGAAGAAGGTTCAAACAGTGAAATATCAGGAAGAAAAGTATCAAGAAACATCAAAAGAAAATGATACTCACCAGGAACCAACCCCAGAGAAAGAAGAAATGAATCTGACCATATCTTGTAATGCATTCGTCGAAATTACCACTCCTCAAACTACGAAGATAGAAGGACATATCAAGAAGAAAAAGGTAATAGTGTTGATTGATTCAGGTAGTACCCATAATTTTATTAATTGTAAGATAGCCAAGGACTTGAATTGCTTCCTAAATCCAACACCAGAGTGTGAAGTGACAGTTGTAAGTGGAGGAACCATAAATTGCTCTGGAAAGTGCCATAATATCAAGCTATCCATGGGAGAATATTTATTGAATAGCCCAATGTTTTCCGTTCCAATGGGTGGTGCTAATGTTGTACTAGGAGTCTAATGGCTACAATCCTTGGGTACAACAGCTTTTAATTTTCAATAACTTTTTATGAAATTTTCTTCGGAAGGAAAGGAAGTTGAATTAAGGGGGTATCATAAGGAAACTAGGAAAGATAATCAACTCTGACAGGAAGACAAAGCTTCTAAAGAAATAACAACGAGGTGTAATTGCAATTATGTTCGCTAACTGTTCGCACATCGAAATCATGTATTTCTCCAGATCTCCAAAAAGTCTTGGACAATCATTCCAAGGTATTTGAGACTCCCAAAGGTCTCCCACGTATTCGTGATCATGATCATGCTATTCATTTTATTCTAGGATGTGTTCCTCCGAACGTTAAGCCTTATAGATATCCATATGCCCAAAGGAGTGAAATTGAACATATGGTTGCAGAAATGGTAGAGGTTGGTAAAATTATCCAACCAAAGTTGATACACAAAGGAAGGTATGAATGGAAGAATGGCGAAGCAGGGCGGGAACTCATTCAAAAGTTTCTGAATATCCCAGTTCCAACAATATTGCCAGAACTTGACAAGGAAGAAAAAAGCATATTGGAACCTGAAGCATTTACAGAACCGAGAAGTCGACAACTATGAAATCGATCAATTTCAAAGCACCTCATCAAGTGGAAGAACATACCTGTTGAAGATTTCACATGGAAGGACAAGAATTTTATACAGAAGCATCAAAAATTACTCAAGCGTTGAGGACAACACTTTTTGAAGGAGAGGGGCATGTTAGACCCCTATACTACTAGTGTAACCCCTTACTGTTATTAGTACAACCCCCTTATTATATTGTTGTACCCAAGAAGTCCCCATAGAAGCCCACTATTGTTACTATTGTGTCCCATAGAAGCCCACTACTATTATTATTGTGCCCTTACATTATTATTGTTATGTCAGCTCTGATTATATTATGACCCCTTAGACTCATATATATAGAAAAGAGGTCTTGTCATTTGTATCATCCAAGAATTGTTCATTTATGTAATGTAAAGGAGGTTTCCCCTCGAAGAGGCTGAATTTTAAGGCGTTGATCTGTCCATTCTATCTTTTTTTGAGCTGGTTTCATAACATTTGGTATCAAAGCTTTGGATTCTAGGGTTTCACTGCTCCAAATAGGTCATCGTGGCATTTTCGCTATAACTATTTTTCTGCGACATTTCAGAAGCTAAAAAAAAATCATTTGAGGCGAAATCTCGTTAAAGCTCGAGTTCGAATTTTAGATCTTGTCACGCTGTATTTTCAAAGATATGATCTGAGGAAGTTAGGGTTTTTGCAAGCTCCAGAATTTCATCTAAAACAGGGCATCGTGGAATTTTCGCTATAACTTTGTTGATATAAAGTTTCAGAAACTAAAAAAAAAACTATTTGAGAAAAAATCGATCTGAACCTCAAGTCCAAATTTCATATATTGTCTCGCTATATTTGTGGATATATGATCTGAGGAAGTTAGGGTTTTGGAAGACGCCCGAATTACATCCTAAATAGGTGACCTAGGGAAAATCGTCATAACTATCTCTCTGAACATTAGATTGAAATTTCATAAGAAGTTACAGAAAGAGAACAGACTGTAGTTTTTTTGTGTATATTTTTTAGATCCAAAGGTCAAAACAGTGACACGTGGCACTTCATACAAGCTCGCTTTTCTGAAAAGGTATATAATCAGGTCATGTTGGGAGATTATGCATAACTCTTTCTTGGAGAACCCAATTTCGATCATATTGGTGGCATTGGAAGGAGGACGTAGAGGGCTACTGCAGATCACGATTTTAGAATTGGAAGATACGATATTACAAAGTTACAGTCATTTCAAGATCAAGCTCCCAAAATCAAGAAAAGGCGATATGAGGAAGTTTGATGGCAAGGATTCGGTAAATTGGATACTATAGATGGAGAACTATTTTGATCTACATGGTGTACCACTGTTACAAAAGGTACGCATTGCATCTAATTATTTAGAACCAAATCAATGTTTATGGTATAAATGGCTTTGTTCTCGTAAACCACTTGTCACGTGGTCAATTTTCACGGAGGAAATGATAGCACATTATGAGGATACCAAGAGCAACACCTTCTTTAGCCAATTGATAAATCTCAAACAAAAGGGTTCAATGGCAGAGCAAATTGAGGAATTTCAAAAATTGAATATAAGGGTAAATGATATTCTAGAGAAGCAAAACATAAATAGTTTTATCTATGTCATCGAAGCTGATATCAATGATATGAAAGCATATTGGAAGAAAGGCATGGAAGATTTGAAGAAAGACATTGAAGGCTTGAAGGAAGGTGGGACAAAGCTGCTACAAAAAAGGCCTCCTAATGACGAAAAGGATCAAGAAATGTCAAAATAAGAGGATATACACCAGGAACCAACCCTAGAGAAAGAACAAATGAATCAAACCATATCTTGTATTGCAATGGCAGGAATTACCACTCCTCAAACTCTCAAGATAGAAGGACATATCAAGAAGAAGAAGGTTCAAGCAATGAAATATCAAGAAGAAAAGTATCAAGAAACATCAAAATAAAAGGATACTACTAGGAACCAACCCCAGAGAAAGAAGAAATTAATTCGACCATATCTTGTAATGCATTGGTCGAAATTACCACTCCTCAAACTATAAAGATAAAAGGACATATCAAGAAGAAAAAGGTAATAGTGTTGATTGATTCAGGTAGTACCCATAATTTTATTCATTGTAAGATAGCCAAGGAATTGAATTTCTTCCTATATCCAGCACCAGAGTGTCAAGTGACGGTTGTAAGTGGAGGAACCATAAATTGCTCTGGAAAGTGCCATAATATCAAGGTATCCATGGGAGAATATGTATTGAATAGCCCAATGCTTTATGTTCCAATGGGTGGTACTGATTTTATACTAGTAGTCCAATGGCTACAATCCTTGGGTACAATAACTTTTAATTTTCAAGAAATTTTCATGAAATTTTCTTCGGAAGGAAAAGAAGTTGAATTAAGGGGTATCACAAGGAAACCAGGAAAGATAATAAGCTCTAACATAATGACAAAGCTTCTAAAGAAAGAACAACGAGGCGTAATTGCACAATTATATTCGCTAATGGTTCCCACATCGAAATCATATATCTCTCTAGATCTCCAAAAAGTCTTGGACAATCATTCCAAGGTATTTGAGACTCCCAAAGGTCTCCCACGTATTCGTGATCATGATCATGCTCTTTGTTTGGTTCCAGGAAGTGTTCCTCCAAACATCAGGCCTTATAGATATCCATATGCCCAAAGGAGTGAAATTGAACATATGGTTGCAAAAATGGTAGAGGTTGGTATAATTATCCAACCAAATTTGATAAACAAAGAAAGGGATAATGGAAGAATGGCGAAGCAGGGTGGAAATTCATTCAAAAGTTGCCGAAGATCCCAGTTCCAACAATATTGCCAGAACTTGAAAAGGAAGGAAAAATCATATTGGAACCTGAAGCATTCATAGAACCGAGAAGTTCGCAGCTACGAAGTCGATCAATTTCAGAGTATCTCATCAAGTGGAAGAACTTACCCGTTGAAGATTCCACATGGGGAAGGATGAGAAGAATTTTTATAACAGAAGCATTAAGAACTACTCAAGCGTTGAGGACAACACTTTTTGAAGGAGAGGGGCATGTCAGGGTCCCTATAATACTAGTGTAACCCCTTATTGTTATTAGTACAACCCCCTTATATATTGTTTGTGCCCATGTAGTCCCCATATTGTTATTTGTGCCCTTACATTATTATTGTTATGTCGGCTCTGTTTATATTATGACCCCTTAGACTCCTATATATAGAAAGGAGGCCTTGTCATTTGTATCATCCAAGAATTGTTCATTTGCGTAATGTAAAGGAGGTTTCCCCCTCAAAGAGGCTGAATTCTAAGGTGTTTATCTTTCTTTTCTATCTTTTGTGATATGGTTTCATAACAGAAGAGGGGGAGAGATTAAGTTACAATCACAAAACATATGAGTCAGAGTTCCAGCTATGTATTAGACTAGTTGTCTCAGCCCTTGTAAGGCTCTGCTACCTAAATATTACAATTGGTATCGAATCCCTTCTTGGAAATAGAAAACTACAAAAAGTAAAAGAGAAATAGGAGGAAGAACGGAGGAACGAGTCCTTTGTATCCCTGTGAAAACATCATATCAAGCCCTATCTCTATCACAGTGTGCTTCCCATGCTTCTTGGCCTATTTACTATCTATTCTCCTTTAAATGCTTTCGGTGCCGACTCCGGAGGTGTGTTGCAAAATAGTTTTCTCATAAATGTGCCCACGCCTGGTTTGAATGCGCTATCCACCATGACTTATTTTCAAAGCTGTTGTTGGGACCGACTCTATCGTTTCATACTTAAATGTCTTGTTGAACGCAATCGGTGCCTTGATCTACCTAGGGTTGCATATTACAGTGTAATAGAGAAGACTCTCAGGCGCGGGATTTTAACACTGCACTAATACGAAAACAAGCGAGTTTCGACTGCCCTTTAGCACCCATGCTTTCAACCCATTTCTATTTACTCATATCACCTGATCATGGGTTGTGACAGAGTGCTTAGCCCTTCAGGCACTAAGGCTCTCAATTGATGTCTGGGGGGCCTTTTCCTTTCTAATTTGAATCACTTTTGATTGCCCTTTACACCATACTAGTTGATATCCCGGATGCGAAATCTTTATGAAATAGACCGCATAACTTATCACATTCGGGGGCTTTCTCCTTATCGCAATCACAACTGGAGAGGAGTATCGATGGAGGAATAAAATTTTACTTTGTGCGATCGTCGATCGTCAATACCCTGGGGTGACATCATCACTGCCACATGTCACCTTGTGAGTGGTGACATGTGTCACCTAGAAATGGCCCCATTTCACCCCTGAAAACACTGAAACTGAGTGACACGGGTCATTTGCCACGTCAGCATTCGTACTGCCACTTGTCATTGGTACTGACACATTATTGATGATGTCAAATTCCATGTCAGCTCTAAGGACCAATCATATGCTGCCACGTGGCCCCCTGGAGGAGAGAGAAAAAGGCCTGCCATACCTTATTTTAGCATGCATTTCCTTTGTAAATATATTTCGGCCCTCCCCGACGATGTATCGCTATATGACAAATCAACAATAACACAAGGTTTTGGAGTGTGCGAGACTATGATGTTGCGGGAAGCGGGATCGCAAGACTGCGATATATTGATATTGCGGGAGGCGGGACCTGTAGGATCGCGGGACTGTGGAATCGTTGGACTACGAGACCTGCTGGATGTGGGATTGCGATTTTCCCCCAGACCTCTGATTGTGATTTTCCTTGCTCCTTTGGTGTTTTATCTTTGTTTTCTAACTTTCCCAAGGGTGACTTCTACTCCAGGAGTCCCTTTTTGGACTTCCATATACCATTGGAAAGCTCTTTCCGAGCACTAAGAAATGGAGAGGGTCTCGTTAAGCTTTGACAGCTTTTGTGGCTCAAAAAATAACATCAAAATTCACTACTATTTGGCATTTGAAGCAATTTATGACTAATAAAGCAGTGAGTGACAACAGTGAACAACAATTCGACTTCAGAAGGCTGAACCTTTCACTTGGTGACTCCAATCAAGCAGAAATCACATTTTCAAGTTCCACTAGTGACTCCAAGTTTTCAAGTTGAATTCAAGAGCAGCGAAGTATGCTCTTATGAATCATGTTTACATTCCGAGTTTTCCAAATCGCATGCCTTGTGTAGATTGGAAAACATATTTACCCATATTCAGAGATCAAGAAGGAAGTGATGTTTCCCTTCACCTCGTCAAGTTTCACATTCATGTACATAGACTGAAAATTCATTTTCCTGAAGACTGCTTGATGAAGATGTTTATGGAAACTTTGGAGGGAAAATCAAGATCTTGGTATGAAAGTTTGACACTTGGGAGTTTGTATTCCCTTGATGATTTTCATACAGTGTTTTTTGAAAAGTTTAAAGAATCTTATCCATCTTTACTGCTGGTTAAAGATTGTTGTGAACATTTTTGGAGTTTCATTCAAAATCTGGAAGGTTTGTATGGTAGTGAGGAGTTAATGGATGAGGAAATTCAAAAGGTTTTGCTTGAAATTCCTTTCCAATAGCATGAAGAAAAATCAGAACATGGTTGCCCTCTAGTTAAGGAAAATTTCCAGCAAATAATGTCTTCTTTGACTGAAGATAATATTAATCAACAATCAATTGATGAAGATCAGGTTCATTCCCATGAATCATATGAAGATATTCAACAGTGTTCAGGGAATCATGACATTGATGGGGATAGTGTCCATGATATTCAAGTGGATTCTCAACCAGTATGTCCTCATGGTTTTGGTGGATATATTCACCATATTTCAAATGGTCAAGAAAAGGAAATAGACAATCCATTGGTTCACTCATTTTCTAGATCAGTGATTGAAGAAAGTTAGATTATAAATCCTTTTAAAAATTCTTATTCTCAACAGCATGAGAAGCATCCCAAGACAATCATATTGAAAAGGTATGTGACATAGGATTGCATCTTACTATGTTAGTTATTGAAGAGTGCATTAAAGTTAATATTTTTCAAACATCTAATGAATTTGCTACTTTAGAAACTCTAAATTCAGACTCACATGAAGGATTACCCATGAGTCCATTTTCTCAAGGAGATATGCATGTAGCTTCAGATTTTGAGGATACTAGGCTTCAAAGAAATGAAAAAGAAAAGGTTGATCTAGAGCCTATTGAAAATAAAGATTTTATTGAGGAAAATATGCATCTTGAAGTACCAAACGCAAAATATTTTGGAGATCAAGATCATATTTTTGCTGAAGCACATGAAAGGTTGACTCTTAACACTCCCATTATTCGTAATGTAGCTGCTACATTTGCAGTCCTTCAAGAAAGCTCAATTTTTTTTTCTTAAGGATGAGAAGAGTGAGAACCATACTATTTCACTTAGAACTAATTATGAGTTTTATGGTGAAAAAAAACTTGGATCAAACCATAGTTGTAAGTGAAAAATATCTTTTCCTTCTTGCTAATCAACAAGAGCTATTCATTCATGCTTTCGAGTAACTTTTTGCAAACATGTTGGAAGCAGTTGTAAAGGCGGATTTGGGGTTATCCATGAACATAGGGATTCATTTTAGTTATCATATTGAACTTTCATCAGCTGAATACAAGTTTCAATCAGATGGTCATTTGCTTGATTGGCTATATTGGAAGGATCATTTCTCATGATTATATGGCTATCTTCAGCAGGTGTAGACAAATATCATCAGAGTTTGAAGCCCGAGGAGAAGGCCCTAAGACTTTGGTGATGTACTATCAAAATTATTATTTCCTTTAAAGTTTTTCAACCATGTAAGTCATTTAGTCAATTAATTTTAAGTCGGTCAGTCAGTTTGTAGTGAGTCGGTTAATTTTTCAATTTTCAAATTTGACTCCATCGCCCAATGGTTTAGGCCACTAGTCTACGATTTTGTTCTTGACACCTCACAGGGAGGTTGTCATCCCCATTGGAGCCAATGTTAGGGTCATAAGTTTTATCGTCAATTTTTTTTCCTATCCTTCCATTTTCAGTTTGGAGTAGTTGAGCCTATGAATACTGTTGTTGTCATAGCCTCCAGATCATTGTCCGACATCTTTGAGCTTATCACATGAAGGGTTCATTCAAATTATGAAAGGGTCTTAGTTAATGGGAGTCATGGTCGTGTATGTTTGTAAAGTCAAGTCTTGCTTCCTTTTATTTCCTACCCTAATTCCCTGTTTCTCTTTATGCATACCTTCATATATCATCAACATGCTATACACTTTTCACATATAAATTGCATCTTATTACATTTCATTTCCTTTCCCTCACTTCATTCTAAACCTATCCCCATGACACCACTACCACTCCCCTATATTCATCACATGTATAACCGTAATGTATAACATGAAAACGCCCCCCCCCACCCCTGCATCACCTAAGAGACATCATACTCCTTACAATCATGCCAAGCATGGAGGGCTTCTACACTCTGCAATACAATTTCCTCTGAAATTGAATATTTTAGTCACCATTTTGTAGAACGATTTCTTACCACATGGAGGTGAATTTTGGAAAATGGAAAGAGGTTTTCTTAAGCTTATTTTTCGGACTCCACAAAAACTTTGTTTTAGTCATGGTTTTTCAGAAAGGTTTATGAGGCTCTCGCAATAATTTGAAGAAAATAAGAAAGACATTTCTTAAATAAAATCTCATATACAAAAACATATCTCAGATTTGACTCAGGTGCTATATTTTCAGAGTTACACGTGACAAATGGTGGCCTATTTTCATAGTTTCTGCTGACAAAATTAGGTAGTGTGCACTCACTACGCAACCCATGCTCTGACTATCTCACGTACACAATATGATGGCGACCTATCAGGTTTTTATGATGCTGGCATGGAGTACATTTGATGTCCAGATCACTGCCTCAGCTGCTTGCCACATGTCAGTTCTAGAAGGATGAAGTTTTGGGCGCTGTGCAGGCTTTTTAGCAGTCAGAAAGGCAAAGTTTATGCTTTTTGCTATTTCAATCAGTTTAATCAATCTGAAGATTATTTTAAGTTAATTTGTATTAAAATAGGTAGTTTTTTATTTCAAAAGGACAAAAAGATGATTTATGCTTTATGTTTGGGTGAGAAGCATGAAAAAAAATAGTAGTTTACTATATTTTCCCACTTTTGAATCAATCCTCTGTGGGATCGAATATGCAGTGAACTTGAGCTTATTTTCATCCATGTTTCTATTATATATTTTCATAAATGAAGACAAAGAAGGTTGTTGTTGGTTTTCCCAATTGCTAGTGGAATTACTGCTGTCATGTTTGTGGTTTGGATTTAAAGAACATGCCTGAATGTTAAAAGGATTCAAGTCTATTTATGGAGATTATTATGGTATGAATGTTTTTGGAATAATTTTTTCTCTCGGATTATGTGCCTTTTCTCTTATCTGCTTTCTTCATTCTGTGTTTAAAGGTGTAGAGGACAATTATATATGAATTCATCTTATAAGCTCATGTATGACTGAACCAAGTATATTTTAGTTGCAAATGAAATATGCATGCCTTTAAAAGTTCTATCTTTTCTTCTTGATGGTCATCAATCCGAGTTGCAGTGATAAAGTTCTTATTTATGCTCTTTGATAAATGTCTTGATATTCTACAATTTCTATACTACAATTTTGTTATTCATTCCAAACATTGTGCTAATTAAGCCTCCATATATGAAGTTGGTTGGAGATACATCAACATGTTACAATAGAAAGATCAATTATACTATCGATAGCTTTTCGTAGAAACCCTCTACCACTTCTTTATCAAATCCAAATACTCTCAAAACTAGTCTCTGAATGCTATAGAGTTAAACCTTTAGTTTTCACTAGTTGAGGGAACCCCCTCCGACTACAGAGGCAAGTTTTCTAGTCCAGAGCGGTTTGTGGTTACCTTTGTGGCCCTTTCCTCAACCTAAAGGGAATTATTGAGTGTTGAGTGATAACATAGTGGCGTTGTTTTCGGGGAGCAAACAGTTTCATATTTCCCGGGAAAGATCATTATAGTTTAAATCTAAATGTTGACGTGAACAATAGTTGGACATCAGAAGGTTGAACCTTTCACTTGATCAAGAAGAACTCAGATTTTCAAGATGAATTCCAGAGCGTCAAGGTATGCTCCTATGAATTGTGCTCACATTCCAGGTTTTCCAAATCACATGCCTTGTGTATATTGGCAAAGACATTTACCCATATTCAAAGATCAGGAAGGAAATGATGCTTCCCTTCACCTGGTCAAGTTTCACATTCATGTACATAGACTGAAAATTCATTTTCCTGAAGACCACCTGATGAAGATGTTAATGGCAACTTTGGAGGGAAAAGCAAGATCCTGGTATGAAAGTTTGCCACCTGGGAGTTTGTATTCCCTTGATGATTTTCATATGGTGTTTTTTGAAAGTTTAAAGAATCCTATCCATCTTTACTGTTGGTTAAATATTGTTGTGAACATTTTTGGAGTTTCATTCAAAATCTTGAAGGTTTGTATGGTAATGAGGAGTTAATGGATGAGGATATTCAAGAGGTTTCGCTTGAAATTCCTTTCCAACAACATGAAGAAAAATCAAAACACAACTGCCATCCCATTAAGGAAAATTTCCAGCAAACAATGTCTTCCTTGACTGAAGATAATATTAATCAGTAATCAATTGATGAAGATCAGGTTCATTCCCATGAATCATATGAAGATATTCAACAGTGTTTAGGGGACCAGGAAATTGATGAGGATAGTGTCCCTTGTCATGTCCCTTCTCAAACCCATTTGTTATAGGGTGCTGCTACACAATTTTGGCAGCAATTTTGGTTTAAGAGGAGAACCCCACATGCAGAAACTTGGGAACTATAGGCAGTTCGAATTATTTTTGGCTGCTAGTGGAATGTGGAGGCCACCCATGCATAATTCGAATTTGGCCAAGGAGGACATTGGAGGGAATTCGAGTTAGTGGAAGGAGGGGCCCACAAGAGGATAAGGGAGCCCAAGGTGATAAAAGGGGACAGAGCTCTCATTTTCAAGCATTCTAATTATTTTGACAAAGAAACTCATTTTGTACATTCTGTTGTTCAGCGAGTCTACCAATTGTTTAGTCACGAGTCTTCCGCATGGAAGATTCAACCTCTTCTTCGGGGGACAATCCGTGCCCACCCTAGGGAGGTTGTTACATAAGAGTTTCCAAGGAGTCTGGTATAGTCACACACTTCAGTCATCAGTGCATGGAGGAACTATGTATTATTGGGCAGCCAGAGAACATGTAAGAAGGGTTAGAAATCAACAAGGGGGATTCATAGCTTGTTGGGAGAGTTGGGAATAGACCAACAAATGGATTCAAAACTTGCTGGGAGAGCCGGGAGTTGAGGAGGCAGCGTATAAAGGGAAACTCTATTGGAGTAGTAGCCAGCTAGACCAACGCAACAGTCAACATAGAGGCCACTATAGCAGCAGACTCGTGGTGCTGAGAGAGCAGTCATCCGAACCAAAGATCATCTGGGAAGCAAGGATTTAGTCAGTACAAGTGGACCTAGCTTTCTAGGGGTATTTTCAAAGGGCTTAGCAAGTTATTTCTTGTAAGTTGAATTTGGTTATAGCAACTGAGCAGAGGCTCAGCCGAAAATCCAAAGTCAAAACCAGAAAAATTCCCTTTTGGGTTTTTTACAAGAACCCCAAATCTAAAGTTTCATAATTTTATGAGCACCGGAGGTGGGGTCTTAAGTCGTATCTTTGCAACAGGCAGTGTAGAATTGTTCGGGATTGAATAATGCCTTTGGGGGTCGATTTTGGGAAGTCCAAATTGGGCCAAACCATTTATGGGTTTTTGTGGGTTTTGCCCAAGGTGTCCAGGGTTAAAAGCATGTAAATTTCTAGGCGGTTTCAGTGCACCTTCCATCCATTCGAACTTCAGCAAAGCAGTAGTTTCTGGGCAGTGTAGTGCAGATTGGTGCAGCAGTTGGGCAGCCTTCAGCACAACCATTTTGCAACCTAGGTTTGGTCCTACTTGTCCTTTTAGACAAGCCTAGGTGCACCATTCCATCATATATTGTATTTGACTTGCATAAATATAATAAAATGGCTCAGAAGTTCTCCATTTGCAGCTTTTATATGGGTGTTTGCTGAATATTTCGTTTTTGTAATTTGTTGCATGTATTATTTGCTTGTTATCACTTGTATTCCTATTAAGGATCATTACAATGGTATCATAGCATGATCTTGGCCTAGCTGTGGGAAATTAGCCAGAAGATCATGGAAGCTTTGGGTATGAGTGCACGGTGACGGGTGAAACCAAAGACAAACCCATGGCTCAAGGGAAATCCAGTATTAAGAAATTCTGGGGTAGAATTCATTGGGACGATGAGAAACTGACCCGGTTGAGGAGGGTGACAGACCAAACCCATCCTCACCCTTACAACAAAGACGTTAGAGGTGAGCAGGTCATGGGGGTGCAGCCGTCTGCATCGTGTGGGGAAATTCGACTAGATCAGGGCACCAGATCTCCTGAAAAGGATTGGACAAGACAAAGACGATTAGAAGGTGAGACCAGGGGGTGATTTTGCTGGAAGAGACCTAGATTTAGATATCAGGAGCCTAAGGAGGAGGTTGAGTATGATGTTGAGAGCCCACGAGATGGTGAGGAGCACATCAATATACCAGATGTGGTGCAGGAGTCACCTTTATTAGAGACCTCTTTGATAGCCCTAGTTGACACCCTGGTGGAGAGGATAGAGCCTACTCACATAGAACCATTTTTTAAGAGGGTGTCATCCCTAGACGAAATACTAACAGTTATTGAGGTATCTAGAGTCGTGACTGAGTTTACAGGTGATAGATGCCCACATCAGTTCCATAAGTCTCAGGCCAACCTTCTAGCATTAAAAAGGAAGGTCGCGTTAGTGCGAGAGGTGATTCTGCAGCAAAACGAGGAGTTGGAGGGCCTGAGAGTAGTTTGTGTCGTGTCCATGACCAATTTGACTCATGTCGAGGAGAAGTTGGATTCCCTACTAGTGCATCTAGAGTGCACGTTGGAGCATGAGAGCAGCCCTCTTCAGACATACATAGATGGGGTTGGCAACACTGTTAGGTTACCATGGCCCATTGGTTAGAGGGAGTCAAATCTACCTAGTTAGATTATATGTATTGACCAGTATAGCGAGATGAGACGACCTAAGTTGCACAGGGTGAAACACCCTCATGGTGGGTTTGTTCTATGTGCGGGAATTTGTGCATTCAATCCCTTTCTTAGGGTTGGGTGGCAAGAGATTCTGATTTGGTACCTGGTGGAGTGGACTATGGAGATGGTAGTGGACCCAGGCGGATCTCAGTAGGAGTTTCCAGGCACTCAGGATGCTGGAAGCCCTGACTGGCATTGGGATCCAGGAGGGACTATCTATCATTTCCCATGTATGTCGGTTGACTACAATCGGGATAATGCAGTTGACCTAGCAGTTGAGCATGCACTTTCACTAAGGAAATCTTCGTCAGCACCAGTCGTTGACCAGTTTATGGACAGACTCGTTTGGTTGTATTAGTATGGCATTTGTACACAGGATCACTGGGTGATCATCATACTCTCGTAGGAGTTTGTCGGAGGTGGCATTAGCAAGCCACCAGATGATGCCTTGCATGGAGCTCGGAGCTATTCACTTTGCGCAAGGCACAGAGGACGTAGAGGAGCGGAGTAGTGGTGGCATAACTGCTGACACATAGGGAGAGTCACTTCTCGAATCCCTCAGGGGGGATTTGGAGGGAAGATCCATTCATCGGTAGGGATAATGATGTGATGGTGGAGGTGATGATACTGATTGGGTGTGACCTGACACGTACAGACATAGCTCTATGCCATCATATCCAGGGATGTGTGGGAGCATATAGTGTTGAGTAGTGGTCTACAGGTGGGCATGGAGATGCATGGTGGTGTGTTGTAGTGTGTTGCACTGCATTGCAGAGTGGGAGTGCCTCACATCTCAGTGAGTACATGCGGGGAGTGATAGGTGCAGTGGCACAAGTAGGAAGTAGGACGGTACAAGATGGCATAACTGCAGCCGAGGGTATCCTGCAATGTATAGGGGTAGGATGCTGTGTACAGTGGCATGCCCAGAAGTACTAGGATGATCGGTGGTATGCAGAGGTGTATGGTGTTGCACAATGAGGTCTTGGAGTGCTGCCTCCAAGGACACCCATGGATGGAAACACCAGGCATACCTTTGGGTGTATTTCACCGAGGATCGATGGGGACACAAATGAGCGATACTTGATGGAATCCGCAGGGACTCACACTCCTTTTCCTTTTCTACATCACTTACAGGAATGGACAATTTGGTTGTTGTCCTTTGACACTTTGGGCACGAGCAGTAGGGGATGGGGAGCTCACCCAAGATATTTGGATGACACTTGGTGCGATAGAGGGGAGACTTCTCAGCAGGGGCATCGAGTCGTTGCACGAGTTGACAGTCATAGGTCGAGGGATGAGGTGATCACCGACAGGGATGGCATATCATTCATCACTGATCCTATGCATGGGGAGCTGGTCACGGGGGAGACATGTTTCACTCTTTCCATAGGACATGTCTGGACCATGCATGAGCAGAGGATACCGTGTGCGGCCGAGATAGTTTCCCATCATGTATCCGGGATCCAAACATTGTATCAACATATTCTCCAGGGGCCGGGTAGCCGAACCAGTGGCGATGGTTGGCAGGAGTAGGATGGATCCAAATACACTGAGTCAATTGCACATATCAGATACCCATCTATTGGTTGCATTCAAGGGGTAGCTATTTAGCACATGTGGTTTCTAGTGGTCATCAATACTACACACTGGCATGCACTAGATAGTTTAGCATGCCTCAGATTAGTTCATGATGTATGGAGCCCATATATGGGTGGCATGCATGGACTAGAGATGAGGGCCAAAGGGATTCCATCAGTTGTCAAGGCTATGCCGCATCAGGTCTTCTTATGGTATGCAAGGATTCCATTGATCGATAGATCACTCATGATGAGTGGAGTCGTGGCAGAGAGTGAGATATTTCACTCTTGGGATGACACATGGGGGTTCATAGAGGGTTTCATCATATGGGGAGGCAGACATTCTCTATTGTTGCATAGGTTCAGAGTTAGATTTTGATGGGTAGGCCTTGGTGCCATGGAGATGCCCAGGAAGGATGTGTCACGCATCTTTCAGTATTCCATCATCGAGTTCCAAGAGAGTAGGATATTTTCTGCGCATGATGGGGAGTATGACATAGTCAGACTAGTGCAACATCAGCATGGAGGCACCACTCTGGGACTAGAAAGGAACTGGGGCATCACAACTCTTTACAGCTCAATAACCTTTAGGAATGCACCGGATATTGTAGGGGGAGATTATACAGATCTTCCATTTGGATTTAGCGAGTCACTAATGGAGCAAGGGACTTCTGGTACTTGCACCAGGCAGGATAGTGAGTGGAGCGAGGAGAGCTTCATGTTGGACAGGATGGCCTGGGATCCTGGTATTGAAGGATTCTTTCATATCAAGACAGTGTTGAGGCTAGGGACGATTCAGTAGCACATCTGGGACCCTGGCACATGTTATAGTGATAGTGGGGAGCAACAATTAGAGAGGATGCTCGTTCATGCATTGCTTGAGGACAAGTGATTTTTGGGGTGTTGGAAGAACTTGCCAGATGAGGATGCCCCCTCGGAGGGTGAGCCTATATTGGAGCACCTACCTTTGAGGTTGCTTGAGGGAAAGCAACGTTTGGGAGGGGAGGACTATCATGTCCCTTCTAAAACCCATTTGTAACAGGATGTTGCTACACAATTTTAGCAGTAATTTTGGTTTTTAAGGGGAAAACCCCACATGCAAAAACTTAGGAACTATAAGCAATTTGAATTATTTTTGGCAGCTAGTGGAATGTGGAGGCCGCCCATGCATAATTCAAATTTGGCCAAGGAGGACGTTGGAGGGAATTCGAGTTAGTGGAAGGAGGGGCCCACAAGAGGCTAAGGGAGCCCAAGGTGATAAAAGGGGATGGAGCTCTCATTTTCGAGCATTCTGATTATTTTGACAAACAAACTCATTAAGTATGCTCTATTGTTCAGCGAGTCTACTGGTTGTTTAGCCACGAGTATTCCGCAAGGAAGATTCAACCTCTTCGTCAAGGGACCATATGTGCCAGCCTTAGGGAGGTTGTTACACAGGAGTTTCCAGGGAGTTTGGTACAGTCACACACTTCAGTCATCAGCGTAGGGAGGAACTACATATTCCTGGGCAGCCAAAGAACACGCAGGAAGGGTTAGAAATCAACAAGGGGGATTCACAGCTTGCTGGGAGAGTCGGGAGTTGACGAGGCAACGTAGAAAGGGCAACTCTACTAGAGTAGTAGCTAGCTTGACCAGCGTAGCAGTCACTGCAGAGGGCACTGTAACAGAAAACTCGTGGTGTTGGGAGGGAAATCATCTGGGAAGCAAGGAGTTAGTCAGTATAGGTGGACCCAGTGTTCTAGGGGTAGTTTCATAGGGCTTGGCAAGTTATTTCTTGCATGTCAAATTTGGTTGTAACAACTAGGGAGAGGCTCTAAGGAGGCCAAAAATCCAAAGTCAAAACCAAAGAAATTCCCTTCTGGGTTTTTCTGGGTTTTTGACAAGGATCCCAAATCTAGAGTTTTATAGTTTTCTGAGCACCGGAGGTGGGGTTTTAAGCCATATATTTGCAACATGTAGTGTAGAATTGCTAGGGATTTAATAGTGCCCTGGGGGTCGTTTTTGGGAAGTCCAAATCGGCCAAACCATTACTAGGTTTTGGCCAAGGAGTCCAAGGTTAAAATCATATAAATTTCTCAGCAGTTTTAGTGCACCTTCCATCCATTTGAACTTCAGCAAAGCAGTAGTTTCTGGGCAGCACAGTGTAGATTAGTGTAGCAGCTGGGTAGCCTTCAGCTCAACAATTTTCCTACCGGGATTTGGTCTTGTTTGTCCTTTTAGACAAGCCCAAGTGCACCATTCCATCATCTATTGTATTTGACTTGCATAAATATAATAAAATGGCTCAGAAGTTCTCCATTTGCAACATTTATATGGGTGTTTGCTGAATATTTCGTTTTTGTAATTCGTTGCATGTATTATTTGCTTGTTATCACTTGTATTCGTCTTAAGGATCATTACATCCATTTTATTCAAGTGGATTCTCAGCCAGTTTGTCCTCATGGTTTTGGTGGATATATTCAACAGATTTCAAATGGTCAAGAAAAGGAAATAGACAATCCATTGGTTCATTAATTTTCTGGGTCAGTGATTGAAGAAAGTATTTAGATTATAAATCCTTTTAAAAATTCTTATTCTCAACAGCATGAGATCCATTCCAAGACAATCAAATTGAAAAGGTATTTGATAAAGAATCACTTCTTACTATGCCAGTTATCGAAGAGTGCATTAAAGTTAATCTTTTTCAAATATCTAATGAATCTGCTACTTTAGAAACTCTCAATTCAGACTCATGTGAAGGATTACCCATGAATCCATTTTCTCAAGGAGATATGCATGTAGCTTCAGAGTTTGAGGATAATAGGCTTCAAAGCTAAAAAAAAAGAAAAGGTTGATCTAGAGCCTGTTGAAAATGGAGATTTTATTGAGGAAAATATGCATCTTGAAGTAACAAACACAAAATATTTTGGAGATCAAGATCATATTTTTGCTAAAGCACATGAAAGGTTGAATCTTAACACTCCCATTATTCATAATGTAGCTATTACATTTGCATTATTTCAAGAAAGTTCAAAGTTTTTTCTTGAGGATGAGAAGAGTGAGAAACATACTATTTAACATAGAACTAATTATGAGTTTTATGGTGAAAAAGAAACTTGGATCAAGCCATAGTTGTAAGTGAAAATGTCTTTTCCTTCTTGGTAATCAACAAGAGTTATTCATTCATGATTTCGAGGACCTTTTTGCAAACATGTTGGAAGCAGTTGTAAAGGTGGATTTGGGGTTATCCATGAACATGTGGATTCATTTTAGTTATCATATTGAACTTTCATCAGCTGAATACAAGCTTCAATCAGATTTTCATTTTCTTGATTAGCTATATTGGAAGGATCATTTCACATGATTGTATGGCTATCTTCAACAGATGTATACAACTATCATCAGAGTTAGAAGCACGAGGAGAAGGCCTTAAGAGTTTGGTGATGTATTGTCAAAAGTCTTATTTCCTTTAAAGTATTCAACCATGTAAGTCTTTCAGTCAGTTAATTTTAAGTCAGCCATTCAGTTTGTAGTCAGTCGGTTAAATTTTCAATTTTCATGTTTGACTCCATCGCCTAATGGTTTAGGCCACTAGTCTACGATTTTGTTCTTGACAGTTCACAGCGAGGTTGTCATCCCCATTGCAGCCGATGTTAGGGTCATTTTTAGTGTCAAATGTTTTTTCCTATCCTTCAATTTTTAGTTTGGAGTAGTTGAGCCTATGATTATTGTTGCTATCATAGCCTCCATATCGTTGCCCAATATATTTTAGTTTCTTGCATGAAGGGTTCATTCAAATTCTTAAAGGATCTTAGTCAAGGGGAGTCATGGTCGTGTATGTTTGTACAGTCAAGTCATGCTTCCTTTTATTTCCTACCCTATTTCCATGTTTCCCTTATACATACCTTCATATATAATTTACATCTTATACACTTTTCACATATCAATTTCATCTTATTCACATTTCATTTCATTTCCCTCCCTTCGTTCTAAACTTATCCCCATGACACCACTACCACTCCCATATAATCATCACATGTACAACTTTCATGTATAACATGCAAACACCCCCCACCACATCACCTAAGAGACATCATACTCCCTACACTCATTCCAAGCATGAAGGGCTTTTACACTTTGCAATACATTTTCCTCCGAAATTGACTTTTTAGCCACCATTTTTGAAGAACGGGTTTTAACCACATGGAGGTGAATTTTGGAAAATGGGAAGAGTCTTTTTCTTAATAAGACACCATAGCACAATAACCTCTTCCATAATTTACACAGGTTTCACAAGTCGAGAGATTCGATTGCATCTTCAAAGCCTATTTTTCGGACTGCACAAATACTCTATTTTAGTCATGGATGTGCAGAGAAGTTTTTGAGGCTCTAGCGAAGAATTTGAAAACAATGAGACAAGTTTTTCTTAAACACAATCTCATCTACAAAAATCTATCTCATATTTTATACAAGTGTTATATTTTTGGAGTTACATGCGTCAAATGGTGGCCTATTTTCGCAGTTTCTGTTGACAGAATTAGGCGCTGCGCACTCGCTATGCAACCCATGCTCTGACTATCTCACATACACAGTAAGAAGGCCACCTATCAGGTTTTTATGATGCTAGCGTGGAGTACATGTGATGTCCATATCACTACCCTAGCGACATGCCATGTGTCAGTTCTAGAAGGATGAAGTTTTGGGCACTGCGCAGGGTTTTTAGCAGTCAAAAAGGCAACTTTTATGCTTTTTGCTATTTCAGTCAATTTGATCAGTCCAAAGACTCTTTTAAGTAAATTTGTATAAAAATAGGTTGTTTTTGCTTTCAAAAGGACAAAAAGATGCTTTATACTTTATGTTTGGGTGAAAAGCATGAAAAAACACAACACTTTACTATCTTTTCCCGGTTTTGAATTGATCCTCATTGGGATCAAAGATGCAGTGAACTTGAGCTGATTTTCATCCATGTCTCTACTCTATATTTTCATAAATAAAGACAAAGAAGGTCGTTGTTTATTTTCCCAATTGATAGAGGAATTACTACTATCATGTTTCTTGTTTGGCTTTAATGAACATGCCTGAATGTTGAAGGGATTCCAGTCGATTTATGGAGATTCTTATGGTATGAATGTTTTTGGAATAAGTTTTTCTCTCAGTTTATGTGCCTTTTCTCTTATCTACTTTCTTCATACTGTGTTTAAAGGTGTAGGGGACAATTATATCTGAATTCATCTTATATGCTCATGTATGACTGAACCAAGTACATTTTAGTTGCAAATGAATTATGCATGTCTTTAAAATTTCTATCTTTTCTTCTTGATGGTCATCAATCTGAGCTACAGCGATAAAGTTGTTATTTCTGCTCTTTGATAAATGTCTTGATATTCTACAATTTCTATACTACAATTTCATTATCCAATCCAAACATTGTGCTAATTAAGCCTCCATATATGAAGTTGGTTGGAGATACATCAACATGTTACAATAGAAAGATCACTTATACTATCAATAATTTTTTGTATAAACTCTCTACCACTTCTTTATCAAATCCAAATACTCTCATAAATGGTATATGTATGCTATAGAGTCAAACCTTTAGTTTTCATTAGTTGAGGGATCCCCCTCCAGCTGGAAAGGCCATTTTTCTAGCCCAGAGAAGTTTGTGGTTACCCCTGCAGCCCTTTCCTCAACCTAAAGGGATTTACAGAGTGATAACATAGTGGCGTCATTGCTAGGGAGCGAACGGTTTCATATTCCCAGGGAAAGATCATTATAGTTAAACTAGTTGTTGATGGTGAACAATAGTTGCACATTAGAAGGTTGAACCTTTCACTTGGCAACTCCAATCAAGAAAAACTCATATTTTCAAGTTCCATTGGTGACTCCATGTTTTCAAGATGAATTACAGAGCATGGATGCCATCCAATTAAGGAAAATTTTTAAAAAACAATGTCTTCCTTCACTGAAGATAATATTAATCAGCAACCAATTGATGAAGGTCATGTTCATTCCCATGAATCATATGAAGATATTTAGCAGTGTTTAGGGGACCAGGACCTTGATGAGGATAGTGTCCATGATATTCAAGTGGATTCTCGGCCAGTTTGTCCTCATGGTTTTGGTGGATATATTCACTAGATTTCAAATGGTCAAGAAAAGGAAATAGACAGTCCATTGGTTCATTCATTTTCTGGGTCAGTGATTCAAGAAAGTTAGATTATAAATCCTTTTAAAAAGTCTTATTCTCAACATCATGAGATGCATCCCAAGACAATCAAATCGAAAAGGTATGTGACATAGAATTGCATCTTACTATGCCAATTATTGAGGAGTGCACTAAAGTTATTCTTTTTCAAATATCTAATGAATTTGCTACTTTAGAAACTCTCAATTCAGACTCACATGAAGGACTACCCATGAAACCTTTTCTCAAGGAGATATGCATGTAGCTTCAGATTTTAAGGATATTAGGCTTCAAATCAATGAAAAAGAAAAGGGGTATCTAGAGTCTGTTGAAAATGAAGATTTTATTGAGGAAAATATGCATCTTGAAGTAACAAACACAAAATATTTTGGAGATAAAGATCATATTTTTGTTGAAGCACATGAAAGGTTGACTTTTGACACTCCCATTATTCATAATGTAGCTATTAAATTTGCAATATTTCAAGAAAGCTCAAAGTTTTTTCTTGAGGATGAGAAGAGTGAGAAACATACTATTACACTTAGAACTAATTATGAGTTTTATGGTGAAATAGAAAACATGGATCAAGACATAGTTGTAAGTGAATAATGTGTTTTCCTTCTTGCTAATCAATAAGAGTTATTCATTCATGCTTTCAAGAAACTTTTTGCAAACATGTTGGAAGCAGTTGTAAAGGTCTATTTGGGGCTATCTGTGAAGACCGGGATTCATTTTAGTTATCATATTGAATTGAATACAAGCTTCAATCATATGGTCATTTGCTTGATTGGCTATATTGGAAAGATCATTTCGCATGAATGTATGACTATCTTCAACAGGTGTAGACAGTGATCATCAGAGTTTTAAGCCTGAGAAGAACTCCCTAAGACTTTGGTGATGTACTGTCAAAATTCTTATTCCCTTTAAATTTTTTAGCCATGTAATTCATTCAGTTAGTTAATTTTAAGTTGGTCAGTTAGTTTGTATTCACTCGATTAATTTTTCAGTTTCCCTGTTTGACTCCATCACGCAATGGTTTAGGCGACTAGTCTATGATTTTTTTCTTGACACCTCAAAGGGAGGCTGCCATCTCCATTAGAGCTAATGTTAGGGTGATAAGTTTTAGCGTCAAATGTTTTTTCCTATCCTTCAATTTTTAGTTTGGAGTAGTTGAGCCTATGACTACTTCTCCTATCATAGCCTCCAAATCGCTACCCGACATCTTTGAGTTTTTTGCGTGAAGGGTTCATTCAAATTATGAAACAGTCTCAGTCAATGGGAGTCATGATCATGTATGTTTGTACAATCAAGTTGTGCTTCCTTTTATTTCCTACCCTATTTCCCTATTTCCCTTTATACATACCTTTATATATCATCCACATCTTATACACTTTTCACATATCAATTGCATCTTATTCACATTTCATTTCCTTTCCCTCCATTCGTTCTAATCCTATCCCCATGACACCACTACCACTCCACTATACTCATCACATGTACAACCGTCATGTATAACATGAAAACAACCCCCCCCCCCCCCCATCACTTAAGAGACATCATACTCCCTACACTCATGCCAAGAATGGAGGGCTTCTACACTCTCCAATACAATTTCCTCTGAAATTGGCTTTTTAGTCAACATTTTGCAGAACGGTTTCTGACCACATGGAGGCGAATTTTGGAAAATGAAAAGAGGTTTTTATTAATCACAAACCAGAGCATAATAACTTCTTCCATATTTTACACCACAATTCGGTAGATTCGATTGCATATTCAAAGCCTATTTTTCGGACTGCACAAATAATCTATTTTAGCCATGGTTTGCAGAGGAAGTTTCTGAGGCTCTAGCGAAGAATTTGAAATATGAGAGAGGTTTATCTTAAACATGTCTCTATTTAAAATTTAAATACTTATAAAATATATATAATATATATATATATATATATATATTATATTATATATATATTATATATATACTTATATATATATATCTCATATTTTATACATATGCTATATTTTTGGAGCTACACGCATCAAATGGTGGCCTATTTTCGGAATTTCTGATGACAGGATTAGGCACTACGCAACCCATGCTCTGACTATCTCACATACACAATATGATGGCCACCTATCAGGTTTTTATGATGTTGGCGTGGAGTTCATGTGATTTCCATATCCCTGCCTTAGCTGCTTTCCATGTGTCAATTCTAGAAGGATGAATTTTTGGGCGCTGCGCAAGCTTTTTAGCACTGAGAGGCAACTTTTATGCTTTTGGCTATTTCAGTTAGTTTGATTAGTCCGAAGACTCTTTTAAGTTAATTCGTATAAAAATAGGTTGTTTTTGCTTTCAAAAGGACAAATAGATGCTTTATACTATATGTTTGGGTGAAAAGCATGAAAAAAGACAACAATATACTATCTTTTCTCGATTTTGAATCGATCCTCATTGGGATCGAAGATGCAGTGAACTTGAGCTAATTTTCATCCATGTTTCTACTATATATTTTCATAAAGGAAGACAAAGAAGGTTGTTGTTTGTTTTCTCAATTGCTAGAGGAATTACTGTTATCATGTTTGTGGTTTGGTTTTAATGAACATGCCTGAATGTTGAAGGGATTTTAGTCGATTTAAGGATATTCTTATCGTATGAATGTTTTTGGAATAAGTTTTTCATTCAGTTTATGTGCCTTTTCTCTTATCTGCTTTCTTCATACTGTGTTTAAAGGTATAGGGGACTGTTATTTTTGAATTCATCTTATATGTTCATGTATGACTAAACCAAGTATATTTCAGTTGCAAATGAAGTATGCAAGCCTTTAAACTTTCTATCTTTTCTTCTTGATGGTCATCAATCCGAGCTGCAATGATAAAGTTGTTATTTCTACTCTTTGATAAATATCTTGATATTGTATAATTTCTATACTATAATTTCGTTATTCATTCCAAACATTGTACTAATTTAGCCTCCATATATGAAACTGGTTGGAGATACATCAACATGTTACAATAGAGAGATCACTTATATTGTCTATAGATTTTCGTATAAACCCTCTACCACTTCTTTATCAAATCCAAATACTCTCTGAACTGGTCTCTGTATGCTATAGAGTCAAACCTTTAGTTTTCACTAGTTGAGGGAGCCCTCTGGCTAGAAAGGCCAATTTTCTAGCCCAAAGCAGTTTGTGGTTACCTCTGTGGTCCTTTCCTCAGCCTAAAGTGATTTCAGAGTGATAACATAGTGGCATTGTTGTCGGGGAGTGAACGGTTTCATATTTCCCTGGAAGGCTCATTACAGTTTAAATCTAATTGATGATGGTGAACAATAGTTGGGCATCAGAAGGTTGAATCTTTCACTTGGCGACTCCAATTAAGCAGAACTCATATTTTCAAGTTCCACTGGCGACTCCACGTTTTCACGATGAATTCCAGAGCCTCAATGTATGCTCCTACGAATCGTGCTCACATTCCAGTTTTTCCAAATCACATGCCTTGTGTAGATTGGCAAACATATTTACCCATGTTCAGAGATCAGGAAGGAAATGATGTTGCGCTTCACCTGGTCAAGTTTCACATTTATGTACATAGACAGAAAATTCTTTTTCCTGAAGACTGACTTATGAAGATGTTTATGGAAACTTTGGAGGGAAAAAGCAAGATCCTGGTATGAAAATTTGCCACCTGGGAGTTTGTATTCCCTTGATGATTTTCATATGGTGTTTTTTGAAAATTTTAAAGAATCTTATCCATCTTTACTGCTGGTTAAACATTGTTGTGAACATTTTTGGGAGTTTCATTCAAAATTTGGAAGGTTTGTATGGTAGTGGGGAGTTAATGGATGAGGAAATTCAAGAGGGTTTTCTTCAAATTCCTTTCCAACAGCATGAAGAAAAATCAGAACATGGTTGTCATCAAGTTCAGGAAAATTTCGAGCAAACAATGTGTTCCTTGACTGAAGATAATATTAATTAGCAATGAATTGATGAAAATCAAGTTCATTCCCATGAATCATATGAAGATATTCAACATGTTAAGTGCACTAGGACATTGATGAGGATAGTGTCCATGATATTCAAGTGGATTCTCAGCCAGTTTGTCCTCATGGTTTTGGTGGATATATTCAGCAGATTTCAAATGTTCAAGGAAAGGAAATAAACAGTCCATTGGTTCATTCATTTTTTGCGTTAGTGATTGAATAAAGTTAGATTATAAATCCTTTTAAAAATTCTTATTCTCAATAGCATGAGATGCATCCCAAGACGATCAAATTGAAATGGTATGTGACATAGAATTGCATCTTACTATTCCAGTTATTAAGGAGTGCATCAAACTCAATCTTTTTTAAATTTCTAATGAATCTGCTACTTTAGAAACTCTCAATTCAAACTCACATGGAGGACTACCCATGAATCCATTTTCTCAAGGAGATATACATGTAGCTTCAGATTTTGAGGATATTAGGATTCAAAGCAATGAAAAAGAAAAGGTTGATCTAGAGCCTGTTGAGAATGAAGATTTTATTGAGGAAAATATGCATCTTGAAGTAACAAACACAAAATATTTTAGAGATCAAGATCATATTTTTGTTGAAGCACATGAAAGGTTGACTCATGAGACTCCCATTATCCATAATGTAGTTGTTCCATTTGCAGTCTTTCATGAAAGCTCAAAGTTTTTTCTTGAGGATGAGAAGAGTGAGAAACATATTATTTCACTTATAACTAATTATGAGTTTCGTGGTGAAAAAGAAAGCTTGGATTAAGCCATAGTTGTAAGTGAAGAATATATTTTCCTTGTTGCTAATCAACAAGAGCTATTCATTCATGCTTTCGAGGAACTTTTTGCAAACATGTTGAAAGCAGTTGTAAAGGTGAATTTTGGGTTATCCGTGAACACAAGGATTCATTTTAGTTATCATATTGAACTTTCATCAACTAAATACAAGCCTCAATCAGATGGTCATTTGCTTGATTGGATATATTGGAAGGATCATTTCGCATGATTGTAAGGCTATATTCATCAAGTGTAGACAACTATCATCATATTTTTAAGCCCTAGGAGAAGTCCCTACAACTTTGGTGATGTACTCTCAAAATTCTTATTTCCTTTAAATTTTTCAGCCATGCAAGTGATTCAGTTAGTTAATTTGAAGTCGATCAATCAATTTTTAGTCAGTCGGTTAATTTTTTAGTTTTCGTGTTTGACTCCATCGCCCAATGGTTTAGGCGACTAGTCTATGATTTTGTTCTTGAAATATCACAGGGAGGCTGTCATCCCCATTGTAACCAATGTTAGGGTCATAAGTCTTAGCATCAAACGTTTTTTCCTATCCTCCAATTTTTAGTTTGGAGTAGTTGAGCCTATGACTATTGTTGTTATCATAGCCTCCAGTTGCTGCCCCACATCTTTGAGTTTCTTGCATGAAGGGTTCATTCAAATTCTGAAAGCGTCTCAGTCAATGGGAGTCATGGTCGCGTATGTTTGTACAGTTAAGTCGTGCTTCCTTTTATTTTTTGCCATAATTCCATGTTTCCATTTATACATACCTTCATATATCATCTACATCTTATACACTTTTCACGTAATAATTGCATCTTATTAACATTTCATTTCTTTTCCTTCCCTTCGTTCTAAACCTATCCCAATGACACCACTACCACTCCCCTATACTCATCACATGTAAAATTGTCATGTATAACATGCAAACACCCACCCCCTCCCCCCCATAACCTAAGAGACATTATATTCCCTACACTCATGCCAAACATGGAGGGCTTATACACTCTACAATACAATTTCCTCTGAAATTGTCTTTTTAGTCACCATTTTCCAGAACGGTTTCTGACCACATGGAGGCAGATTTTGGAAAATTGAAAGAGGTTTTTCTTAAGAACAAACCAGAGCACAATAAAATGTTCCATATTTTACATAGGTGTCACAAGTCGGGAGATTCGATTGCATCTTGAAAGCCTATTTTTCAAACTACACAAATACTATGTTTTAGTCATGGTTTTGCAGAGAAGTTTATGAGGCTCTAGAGAAGAATTTGAAGACAATGAGAGAGGTTTTTCTTAAACAAAATCTCATCTACAAAAACCCATCTCATATTTTATACAAGTGCTATATTTTTGGAGTTACACACGTCAAAATGGTGGCCTATTTTTGCAGTTTCTGCTGACAGAATTAGGTGCTCCGCACTCGCTACGCAACCCAAGCTCTGACTATCTCACGTACACAGTACGTTGGCTAGCTGTCAAGTTTTTATGATGCTAGCTTGGAGTACATGCGATTTCCATCTCATTCCCTTTGCTATTTGTCACGTGTCAGTTCTAGAAGGATGAAGTTTTGGGCACTGAGCAGGCTTTTCAGCAGTTAGAAAGACAACTTTTATGCTTTCTTCTATTTCAGTCAATTTGATCAGTCTGAAAACTCTTTTATGCTAATTTGTATTAAATAGGTTGTTTTTGCTTTCAAAAGGACAAAAAGATGCTTTATACTTTATGTTTGGGTGAAAAGCATGAAAAAATACAACACTTTACTATCTTTTCCCAGTTTTGAATCGACCCTCTTTGGGATCGAAGATGCAATGAACTTAAGCTGATTTTCATCCATGTTTCTAATATATATTTTCATAAATGAAGACAAATAAGGTTATTGTTGTTTTTCCCAAATTCTAGAGGAATTATTGTTGTCATGTTTGTGGTTTGGTTTTAATGAACATGTCTAAATGTTGAAGGGGTTCCATTCAATTTATGGAGATTCTTATGGTATGAATGTTTTTGGAATAAGTTTTTCTCTCAGTTTATGTGCCTTTTCTCTTATCTACTTTCTTCATATTGTGTTTAATGGTGTATGGGACAGTTATATCTAAATCCATCTTATATGCTCCTGTATGACTGAATCAAGTATATTTCAGTTGCAAATGAAGTATGCATGCCTTTAAAAAATCTATCTTTTCTTCTTGTTGGTCATCAATCCAAGTTGCAATGATAAAGTTCTTATTTCTGCTCTTTGATAAATGTCTTGATATTCTACAATTCCTATACTACAATTTCGTTATTCATTCCAAACATTGTGCTAATTAAGCCTCCATATATGAAGCTAGTTGGAGATACATCAACATGTTACAATAGAAAGATCACTTATACTGCCAATAGCTTTGCGCAAAAACCCTCTACCACTTCTATATCATATGCAAATACTCTCAGAACTGGTGTTTGTATGCTATAGAGTCAAATCTTTAGTTTTCATTAGTTGAGGGAGCCCCCTCCAGCTAAAAAGACCAGTTTTGTAGCCCAGAGCAGTTCGTGGTTACCTCTGTGGTCATTTCCTCAGCCTAAAGGGACTTACGGAGTGATAACATAGTGGCGTCGTTATCAAGGAGCGAATAGTTTCATATTCCCCAAGAAAGATCATTATAGTTTAAATCTAATTACTGACTGTGAACAACAGTTGGACATTAGAAGGCTGAACGTTTCACTTGGCAACTCCAATCAATAAGAACTCGTATTTTCAAGTTCCACTAGTGACTCCACATTTTCAGGATGAAGTCTAGAGTGGCAAGGTATGCTCCTACGAATCGTGCTCACATTCCAGGTCTTCCAAATCAAATGCCTTATGTAGATTGGGAAACATATTTACCCATATTCAGAGATTAGGAAGGAAATGATGTTGCCCTTCACATGGTGAAGTTTCACATTCATGTACATAGACTGAAAATTCATTTTCCTGAAAACTGCCTGATGAAGATGTTTATGGCAACTTTTGAGGGAAAAGCAAGATCCTAGTATAAAAGTTTGCCACCTGGGAGTTTGTATTCCCTTGATGATTTTCATATGGTGATTTTTTAAAAGTTTAAAGAATCTTATCCATCTTTACTATTGGTTAAAGGTTGTTGTGAGCATTTTGGGAGTTTCATTCAAAATCTAGAAGGTTTGTATGGTAGTGAGGAGTTAATGGATTAGGAAATTCAAGAGGTCTTGCTTGAAATTCCTTTTCAACAGCATGAAGAAAAATCAGAACATGGTTGCCATCCAATTTAGGAAAATTTCCAGCAAATGATGTCTTCCTTGACTAAAGATAATATTAATTAGCAATCAATTGATGAAGATTAGGTTCATTCCCATGAATCATATGAAGATATTCAACAGTGTTCAGGGGTCCGGAACATTGATGAGGATAGTGTCCATGATGTTCAAGTGGATTCTCAACTAGTTTGTCCTCATGGTTTTGGTGGATATATTCAGCAGATTTCAAATGGTCAAGAAAAGGAAATATACAGTCCATTAGTTCATTCATTTTTTGGGTCATTGATTGAAGAAAGTTAGATTACAGATCCTTTTAAAAGTTCTTATTCTCAACATCATGAGATGACTTCCAAGACAATCAAATTGAAAAGGTATGTGAAATATAATTGCATCTTATTAGATATCATTTTGGGATTCAACTGCGTTAGGTAAGTCATTCAACGTATGACCATTTCCATGAGAGGTAGTCGTAACTGACTAATTTCTCATGATTTTTGAATAGTTCACTTAGCACTCATTGCATCGGGTGATGCTCACAGGGGTGAAGAAGTGGGATTGAAACTAGTGAAATGTGGAGAACGAATCACATAGCATCAATCATCACTTCCGGGGCTTGCACCCGGTAACCAGGACTTCCCAGGAGGTCACCCATCCCAGAACTCCTCTGGCTCAAGCGCGCTTAACTGTGGAGTTTTTCCACAATCAAGCCCACTTAGCTTGCTACCCCATTTGCAAAACCTTAGCAAGTAATGTGCCTCATGAACCATTCAAGTTAGAGATCCCTTGACTCTTTTTGAATTTAAGTATGGGGGATTACGCAGTGCATTATATTAGATATCATTTTTGGATTCAACTGTGTTAAGTCATTCAAACGTATGACCATTTCCATGAGAGGTAGTCGTAACTGACTAATTTCTCATGATTTTTGAATAGTTCACTTAGCACTCATTGCATCGGGTGATGCTCACAGGGGTGAAGAAGTGGGATTGAAAGTAGTGAAATGTGGAGAACGAATCACATAGCATCAATCATCACTTCCGGGGCTTGCACCCGGTAACCAGGACTTCCCAGGAGGTCACCCATCCCAGAACTCCTCTGGCTCAAGCGCGCTTAACTGTGGAGTTTTCCACAATCAAGCCCACTTTGCTTGCTACCCCATTTGCAAAACCTTAGCAAGTATTGTGCCTCATGAACCATTCAAGTAGAGATCCCTTGACTCTTTTTGAATTTAAGTAGGGGGATTATGCAGTGCATTATATTAGATATCATTTTGGGATTCAACTGCGTTAAGTAAGTCATTCAAACGTATGACATTTCCATGAGAGGTAGTCGTAACTGACTAATTTCTCATGATTTTTGAATAGTTCACTTAGCACTCATTGCATCGGGTGATGCTCACAGGGGTGAAGAAGTGGGATTGAAACTAGTGAAAAGTGGAGAACGAATCATATAGCATCAATCATCACTTCCGGGGCTTGCACCCGGTAACCAGGACTTCCCAGGAGGTCACCCATCCCAGAACTCCTCTGGCTCAAGCGCGCTAAACTGTGGAGTTTTTCCCCACAATCAAGCCCACTTAGCTTGCTACCCCATTTGCAAAACCTTAGCAAGTATTGTGCCTCATGAACCATTCAAGTAGAGATCCCTTGACTCTTTTTGAATTTAAGTATGGGGGTCTACGCAGTGCATTATTAGATATCATTTTGGGATTCAACTGCGTTAAGTAAGTCATTCACGTATGACCATTTCCATGAGAGGTAGTCGTAACTGACTAATTTCTCATGATTTTTGAATAGTTCACTTAGCACTCATTGAATCGGGTGATGCTCACAGGGGTGAAGAAGTGGGATTGAAACTAGTGAAATGTGGAGAACGAATCACATAGCATCAATCATCACTTCCGGGGCTTGCACCCCGTAACCAGGACTTCCCAGGAGGTCACCCATCCCAGAACTCCTCTGGTTCAAGCGCGCTTAACTGTGGAGTTTTTCCCACAATCAAGCCCACTTAGCTTGCTACCCCATTTGCAAAACCTTAGCAAGTATTGTCCTCATGAACCATTCAAGTAGAGATCCCTTGACTCTTTTTTGAATTTAAGTATGGGGGATTACGCAGTGCATTATATTAGATATCATTTTTGGGATTCAACTGCGTTAAGTAAGTCATTCAAATGTATGACCATTTCCATGAGAGGTAGTCATAACAGACTAATTTCTCATGATTTTTGAATAGTTCACTTAGCACTCATTGCATCGAGTGATGCTCACAGGGGTGAAGAAGTGGGATTGAAACCCGATGAAATGAGTGCTAAGTGAACTATTCAAAAATCATGAGAAATTAGTCTGTTACGACTACCTCTCATGGAAATAGTCATACGTGAATGACTTACTTAACGCAGTTGAATCCCAAAAATGATATCTAATATAATGCACTGCGTAAACCCCCATACTTAAATCCCTAATCTTTTCATCAACCTTATCATCAGGAAGAACTATGGAATTAGATAGAATAGCATAATTCCCAATGTCGGATTGTTCTTTAATTATCTCATTATGAGGTCCCTTAGGATGTTCAACATGGAATCTTCTCTTGGGTTCTCTGTTAAGTCTTAAAAACTCATCCCCTCTAGGAGAAAGAGTTGTAACATATGACCAATTCATTTGAATACTCCCTCCTAGATTGGAGGCCCATTTTCTAGATAATATAATACCCCAAGCATCAGGCACATCAACCGCAACAATGTCCATGATAATCATAATGTCAAGGTAAACTGATAAATGAACTTGTAAATCCTTGATTAACCCATGAACTTCAATCTTCTTGGAATCCATGGCACATATATTGTAGTAAGGCCTAGAAACTCTTAGATTAAGTTGTCCATGACCCTCGTGGTCATGACACAAGCTGATGCACCAGAATCCAGCATACAATTATTCAATTTATACCCATTAATCATCAAATTAATAAAGAATGGCCGATGATCCTTGTTATCTGAATCCAAACTTTGCAAATGTAAAGGAGCATCCTGATAGTCAGTTTTAGGCGCCTTCTGTTGAGAAACATTCACTTGAGGAGCTTCAATATCTTTTAGTAACTTAGCCCTTTGGGAAGGAATCTTCACAATCTCGGCCACAGGAACCTAGATTTTTGCATTATTAAACCAACTTCCCAAATCGATATCTAATCCAGAGTTTGAACCCGGGTTCAAACTTCGAGGGGGAATTTGATTCCCAATTTGATCTTTATCCCTTCTTTGATCAGTTAAACCCTTATCTTTAGCAATTCCCATGACTTGCTCTCGAGAAGACTTTTCACCAAATAATTTAACCATCACATCCTTTTCGTGATCAAAATTATTTATACTAAAAGATGATGTGGAAGCCCTAACATCTTGATTGTTTTCCTTAACTTCCATCCAATCTTCCATAGACAAAGAAAACTCTTTACCCACTACATTTATTTTACTACTTGCCCCAAGCATTCAACTATTCAAAATCCTTTTAACTGTGGGGCAAGTAGCCTCCTCATGAAGATCATCACAAGCCCGACAATAAGGTGGAGCTTTATCGACCAAATTAGTAGATTCAAGTGGATTAGGCGGTCTCTGCTCACTAGATTGACTTTTATTCTGCCAATTATTATTTCGATTATTATTATTATTTCTAGGCTAGAAATTCTGCATTTGAGCTCTTTCCATTTGAACCAACCTACATTGTAAAGTAGTTATCTCTTTAAGCATGGTTAGAGATTAATTTTGCTTGGTTAAGCTCCATGCTTTCAATTTTTCACAGTGATTTTTGAATAGGGTCGTCATCGGATTCTTCAAACTCTTTTCCTTTAGGTTCTTTCAATTTTGTTGAAGCCCTATCAAAACTTGGGATTTCAGACTTCCAATATGCCTTCGTATCTTTTTCAAGCTCTACGCTAAAGCTTAACAATCCTTATAATTAGGGAGTTTAGCACATCTTAATTCATAAGAGGTATCAGCGTTAAAAGTATGAATATAGAAGTACTGAAGAGATTTATCAGGAGGTTTATAATCTTGAGGTAATTCCTTAATAATATCATTAAACCTCTTATTAAGTTCTTCTACGGTCTCATTTTCTTTCTTTTTAATGACACTGATAGCTTTTACGAGATGTCTCTCTTCTCTCTTATCTCCATATTCTTCCTTAAAGGCATTAACAATCGATTGCAAAGAATCAAATGAATTATTAGGATTTTCCGTAAACCAATCCAAAGCATCTCCCTCCAAGGTAAGAACAAAAAGGCTCATTTTTACATATTCATGATTATATCAACAACCCTCACATACTTACCTAGCCAAAAACCAAAAGCCTTCAAATGAGCATTAACACTAATTGCATTCTCACCCTGAAAGGAAGGCAATTTATCCATCCCATTATCTGGAAGATCATTTGGATAACCTTGACTGTTAGCAAAGTTACAAGGGGCGAACACGTCCATGATGTCATGCTCAACCGAGTTTGGAAGAAGCAAATGGATATCCAAGAGAGCTTCTTGTCCGAGATTAACAAGAACAATACGAGAAGAGAGTTTTTGTAATCATACTTTGTGAGCACTTTCAGGATCAAGATTAACCAAGCTGCTTATATGTCTTCTAGTACACACTCTTATAGAAGATAAAGGAAGTGGAGTTGTCACTCGGACAAAAATCTAACTTCAAATAACCCGAATGCAAGGTAGAAAGTCAATAAAAGGAACCAAGGACAAGGAACTTATCCTGGCAAGAGACAAAAGGGTGAGAAGAATGAAATGAGATGAATGTCGAATGTCGTAGAGCCAAAGTCAAATAAATTAGTCCCCAACAATAGCGCCAAAAAATTTTGTCGCACAAAATGTCTAGGCACCACGACAACACATCAGATTGGGGGTTGTCGACCTAATCCCCAATCTCTTTATTTAAGTTGTCTCCCTACATTTGGCTAAAGGGGGTAGACTAGGGGTGATTTTAGGGGCGAATGTTCACCCTTTAGCGAAATTAAGGGGTTTTAAATTTTTAGTGGGCGAATATTTTGAATCATAGTACATTTTTACAAATCACCTCAAATAGCCCACCTTATTTTAAGGGAGAGGGTAAAAAAGGTAAATTTAGCCCTTGAAATTAGGAGTTACAACCTTCCATTCGCCCATTTTCAAGAATAGGTTTTTTTAAGTGAATCCATTCGCCCATTTTCAAGAATAGGTTTTATTTAAGTGAATCCTATGGGCCAAATACCATATTTATAAAAGAGGTATGGTAAATCAATAAAAATATAAATAAATGAGAAGTATGGTAAATAAATAAAACATTTTTTTATATTTACTCCATAAGTCACCTTATATACATGCAAGGGTGTAAACAATTAAAAATATAAGTAAAGTGGAGGTATGGTAAATAAATAAAACATCTTTTTATACTTACTCAAAAGGTATGGTAAATAAATAAAAATATAAATAAACTAGACGCATGGTGAATAAATAAAACCTCTTTTTATATTAAGTCCATAGCCCTCGTTCTGTTTATGAAGGCTCAAGAAAGAGGTTTTATTTAAGTGAATCCTATGGGCCAAATACCATATTTGTGAAAGAGGTATGGTAAAATATAAATAAGCCAGAGGTATGGTAAACAAATAAAACATTTTTTTATATTTACTCCATAAGTCGCCTTGTATTTATGAATGGTATGGTAAATTAATAAAAATATAAATAAACGAGAGGTATGGTAAACAAATAAAGCATTTTTTTATTTTTTTTATATTAATACCGTGCAAAAAAACATTATTAACCCTAATATTAGTATTAATAAAAATAAAATGGCACATGGTATTGACCCATGGTATTCACTTGGAATGTAGCCTATTTAAATGGGGGAATTAAACCAGAATAGATCCATCTTTACTCTGGATCTACTAACCCTCGAGAGGTATCAAATATCGTGATATGAAAACTAGCATAGAGTGAAAAAATATTTGATCCCTCTCGGGGCTTGGTGGATCAAGAGTAAAATGGATGTTGTAATTTAATGTATGTTAAACATTTTAGCTTGGTTAAAATAAAAAATAAAATAAAAACAACTATTAATTTTATTAATTTTTATAGATTACTAATAGTAATTTTTAAGCTTCAGCTTTATGATAACCCATGGTATTGACCCATGGTAATACCATGGTATTCATGTGAGCATATACTATTTAAAGGGAAATTCTATCATCTTAGATCCATCTTAATTCTGGGTCTACGAAGTGCTCATAGGGATAAATAGATTTCATCCCCCTAAGAGTGG
>APFE031264509.1:28578-52776 GCA_000404065.3 Pinus taeda | reverse complement strand
AGCAGTCTAACCATTCTTTCTTTGATACTCGCGGATTCATGTTTTCATGCACCATGAACTCATGAATCTTCTTGTCCAACCAATCTTCAATTCCTTAATTTGTGGGATTCTAGTGATACGACATCAGACATCTCTGTGGAGATCGTGGTCCCAGCAACAAAACCATTTGTTTGCTTGTTGGGATCTGACCCAGGTTCGGAGTTAATTAGCCAAACCAATCACTATGCTACTGGCCCTTTCAGCAATAGTCCACAGAGCACGGACTGAGGTCTCACCCGAAGTAGTATGGGAGGGTACTAGAACCAGGTTTCCACACTCCTCATATGTCTGAGAGGTTTGACTGGTCCCACCATTTGTCCGTACGCACAGGTCACTTCGCGCACTTCCCTATTACTCACACCCTGATACACTACCTTCGCGCAGCCCTAACCAGGGGTTATGGAGCTTTTGCGCTGCTAGAGCCGTGCTTTGAGCTATTACATGAGGTATTACTTATCTTTCTATACCAATTAACTACCTTCGCGTACTTGGATGTCTTATGTTATAATTAGTTATACAAAACATTCAAATAAGTTCGCACATCATATAAACAATATACTTGCAAGTTATACCCAAGCATATATTAAAACAGGAAAATATGCACATAAATATGGTAAACATTCTATTTATTGATTCTTCCAATGGTTACAGACTCGTCTGGCCCTGCACACTCAACTGCAGGGGTCTGTGCACTTAGCTGCAAACTACAAGGCCTTTTCACACTCAGTTGCAGAGCCTTTCCCTACCCTACAACCTACAGACACACTTTTCACTTTAGCATAATCACTTAGACTTCTCTTACTCTCCTCTATTCCATCTTGGATATCCTCTCTAGTTAGAGGCTTGCTCTAAGTAGAGAGGACAACCCTATGACTCTATTATGATTTCATTCCCCGTGCCCGCAATTCGTGGAGCTTTTAGAAAATTATTCAGTAAAAACTTCGGCTTGAAGCCCCAAAATGTACCGTGGGGGATTCCATGCTCAGTAGCAAAGAACACAAAAAAAAACAAAGAAAACAGAGGCAGAACCCGAGAAATAGGGAAACTTAGAGAGAGTGGAACAAGAGGATCACTAGGCTATTTGGAGCCTTCGGAATCTGATGGGATAGTTCATAGAAGCTGAGGAAGTTATAGTCATGGAGAATTTCATCCAGGAAGATTGATTTGGAGATCAAAAGCCACCAGAGGTTGGTGGTAGTTGTAGGAGCTACCAGTACTCATTCTCAGTGATACAATAGTCAATTCTAACTATAAAGGACCTTCTGAGTCCATTGTGGAGATTTTTATAAGCATTTGGGGACCTCTAAGGACCATGAAGCTACAAAGAAGTTTCAGAAAATATATGATTGAAATATCAGTCTGTTTTAAAAGAAGTTCCAGAGACAGTTGAAGAATTCTGAGGGAGTTAGTGCTATCAAGAAGCTCAAGAAAACTAAGAGCACTGATTGAAGGAGTCAAGTCCAGGGAAGTTTAGATCTGTTCACAGAGTGAGGAAAACCAGGGATATAGATGGTATTCTAAGCCCATTGGTTCAGTTTAGTAACCTTTGGAGTTAAGTGTGGAACTTGTAAAAGAAGCTTTACCATAATCCCAAAGAGCCAAGTCAAGTTGACAAAAGCTCAAGTACACGTAGCTCATGATATTAGGGTGAAATCCTAGATTAAATTTGTTTTTATGTGTGTTTTGTTTATTTGCTATATTATTTTACTGTTATATGTGTTTTATATCAGTAGGAACCCTTAAAGCAATAAAACAGTTAAAAGCAAAGACATACACCTGTTTCAAGTACTTAATTCTGCAATTGTCAACATAAGCTATAGCTTATATTTGTTAAGATTTGGAGTGGGAGGTTCTTATAAATATAACAAGATTTAAACCCTCATTTCAGATCAGGTGGTATCAAAGAATAGCTTCTTGATAGACAAAGGAATAGATTTCTTGTTTGAATTGACAGGTGTTTAAACAATACAAAGGATTTGATTATTTCATTGTTTGTAAACTGACTATTGTTTGAGTTTACAAAAGGGAAAGCTACTGATAGCTAGATCCAAGAGAGGAAAAGAAGGAAGAAGGGCTGAAGGCATTCTCCTTACCCCAAGGACCTCAAGGAAATCCTTGAAACACAAGAAGGTTTGTATGCAAAAGGTTGCTTGAATAAGCTCTTTGTGAATTTTTTTGACGTTCTATTGTTCATTTCTATAATGACAACTTCTACAAGTGATTTATCCTCCTTCATAATATTCTTTGATGAAGACGTGAAGCAAGACTTGTTCATCATGATGGATATAGTGAGAGAAATGCATGAGGATGAAAGGAAGAGCACCAAACTTCGAGAGCGGTTGAATTCCAGGAAGGAAGAGAAGCAACTGCTTTCTGACAAATTGCGGGAAATGGAGAGCCAACTTCATATTGTAAATATGAACCTAGAAAGGATCCATGAGATGGAGACATAGTTCCTTGTTGCAAAAGAAGCCTTAGTCAAGTACCATCTTGAAGATGAGGTAAACAATCCTAGTTTGTCTTCAATTTCCTCTAAGAAAGTTTATGTTGGTTCTTTAGAAAAACATACAAGAGGAATAGGGTCCAAGTTGATGTCAAAAATGGGCTATGAAGGAAAAGGATTGGGAACACATGCACATGGAATTTTTGGGCCAATAATGGTTGAGGAAAGGCCTAAGTATTTTGGTCTTGGCTATGGACAATCTTATGGAGAAAGTCCCAAAGCAGCCATGAAGGCAAGTGAAACAGTTCCCAGAAGGAGTTTCATTTCAGGTTCTCTACCTCAAGTTTGTAAAGATTGTATTCTTGGGGAATGCAATAGTTTGAAACATACTTTGCAAGAAGAAGGTGTTCATAAGCATGAGTTTGAACAAGAGAGTTGTGAAAGATCTAAAAGCATTTAAGAGATTGATGGTGTTCCAAAGGGAACCACTTCTTCATTCGATTCACCTCCTCATGAAGGTAACAAAGATTAAAGAGAAAGGTATAAATCTGATTTCAATCATATTTCTTTTGATTATGTAAAGAATGATAAATTTCTACATAAGAATTAGAAAAAAATTGCATGTTTCTTTTGTGGTTTGGATAACCATAGTGTTTCTAGATGTTGGAAGAGAATGGCCACATATAAGAAACTTTTGAAGAAAAGGAGGCAAGAAGCAAAAGGTCCATTAGACGAGGAAAACCATGATGTCAAGAAGATGCAGATGTGTTGCACTTACTGCCATAAGCAAGGACATATTGATGCAAAGTGTTGGACTCTGAATCCAATAATGCTTCCATAAAATTTGAAGAAGGTGGAAAGAGAAAATGGCAAGAATGGAAAGGAAGTTTCCATAATTGATGTGTTGCAGGATGATTCACATGTTGATGTCAATGTGCAAACAAAGGAAGCACCTTTGATATGGATTGGTAAGAAATGGCTACAGTCCTTATCCAATTAAGGTTGCATGTCTTTTGATTTGATGCATTTCTTTGCTAATGGAATGCAAGTTTAAGGGTTTTACAGAAAAGGTGAATGGAAAATGTTGAGTATGAGACTCGCTTTAATGCAGAAAAAATATATTCATTTCATCTTTGTAAGTACATGTACATATGATTGAGGATCTTGTACTATTAAGTGCCCTTAAGAGAAAGTTGAAGAATGGAAAACATACACGAGAATAGTATGTATGAACAAAGGGATGTTGATGAGTTCCTTGTATCTGAATATGCTTTGTTTAAAACAATGCATGTAATGTCATATTGACTTGGAAAAAGTTAATTTTGTCTCTAAAGATTGAAAAAGGAGATAATGATGGAGTGTTCCACAAGAGGTAGAAATCTTTCTACTTGGAAAAATAATCATTAAGTTATTTTTGTACATGCTTGACTTGAAGAGTCAGTTTCTTGAAAAGGCATGTTTTTTGTTAGCTTGTTATTTAGTAGATCATTTATCTACAATATGTAAAGACATGATGATGGTTCACATGATGTGAAATTTGTTTCTTTTGATGGAGCAAGAGTTTATGTCGTCAAGTTGTTTTCTTGTATTATGTTGTTTTTGACAAGATGTCAGAAAAAAGTTTGTTTGAGCCACTGTGGATCAATGATCAAGGAAGCAATGTTCAAATACCTTCTATAAACTTCTTGATAGAAATGATGAAGGAAACACATTCTTAACTGGAGGACAAGTGCATTCATAAAGGAAAGTGTTGACTACCTTCGAGTTTTGGTTTAGAGACAATAGCCATACAAGGCAATTGTATGGAGACCGAAAGAAGAGGGTGTGGTACTCTCATCTACTGTACAGATCAATATATCAGTGTTTTTGGGTCCAAAAGATACTCAATGGGCAGGAGTGATTAGATATTGATCAGGGACCTTAACTGCAGTTAAGGATAAAGGTTGCAGACACTGTTGCAAACAAGGTAAACGGTTGTAGTTCACATGACCGCTAGATAAAAGGTTAAAAGGTTAATATTGGTTTTAAGTGATAAAACCTTTATTAAGCTTCCTCTACGTGAATCAATGTTAAAAAGGTTATTATTCGTTTTAAAGCGCTAAAACATTTATTAAGTGCCTTTTTTCTTGAAAAAACGAATTAAGCATGTGGGTAGTATTTAGCCAAGCAGTAAACGATTTCTTGCATGGGTGAAAGGCTGGAAGTGGTAATTTACCAAAAGCACGTCATTCCACTCAGTAGGTGACACGTATCAAGGTAGAATTACTTTTCTCATGCACCCTCGATTTGATATCGATCATGCAGAAATTTGCATGAGATTAAGTGATGTTCTTTGGATCGAGCGGGGTCATGTCAATGGTGGAGATCATCCAGGCTAGTGGGCCAGTTGACGACGTGGTAGCCGTTGGATGGACGGGATATATCGACGGTTGAGAGTTAACCTGATCATAAGTTCTATGGAGGGTTATTCCTAACCGTCAGGATTATACCACACATATGTGCGCCCAATAGTTACGCAAACGGCTACCTCTGGTAGTCAACCTAGAAAAGTGGTTAAAGATTAGTAAATATGCTAAGTTTAGTTGGAGTCAGGTGCATTCACCAATATTGGTGGATATATCGCATCAAAACATTCAAAGAAGAGTTTTAAAATAGAGAAAGGCAAAGAACATAGAAAACAGAGAAAACAGAGGCAATGCCCGAGAGACAGATGCAGAGCCCGAGAAACATAGAAACTCATAGAGAGTGGAAAAGGAAGCTTGCTAGGCTAATTGGAGAGTTCTGAATCTAATGATATAGTTCAAAGAAGCTAAGGAAGTCATATTCATGGAGAATTTCATCGAAGAAGATTGATTTGGAGCTCAGAAGCCACCATAGGTTGGAGGCAGTTGTAGGAGCTAGTATTACTCATTCTCAGTGATCCAATAGTAAATTCTGACTGTAAAGGACCTTTTGAATCCATTGCAGGGATTTGTAGAAGCATTTGGGGAATTCTAAGGACCAAGAAGCTGCAAATAAGTTTCAGACAGTGTATGATTGAATGATCAGTTTGTTGTAAAAGAAGTTCCAGAGAAAGTTGAAGAATTCCAAGGGAGTTAGTGCCATCACGAAGCTCAAGACAACTCAGAGCACTGATTGAAGGAGTCAAGTCCATGGAAATTTAGATATATTCACAGGGTGAGGACATCCAGGGATATAGATGGTATTCTAAGCCCTTTCGTACAGTTCAGTAACCCTTGGAGTGATCTGAAAATGGGGCTCTTAGGCTTCTTGTCTAACTTACAAGAACCTCTCCCACTTCCAAACCTTTAAATTTTCCCAAGACTTAATGATTAACCACTGTGGAATTAAGAAATTCTTGAAAATATAGGTGTATGATTGTATTTGTTTGCAGCTGATTATTTACTTTAAAATCTATTATTTGTACTGATATGGGAAGGTACTTAAACTGATATATATATATACATATAACAGTAGTTAAAGCAACAATAGAAACAAACACATAAGGCAACAAGATAATATGGAGTTCACCCTGATATCTTGGGCTACGCCTCCTTGAGCTCTAATCAACTCGATTAGACTCTCTGGGATTATGGCTTCAATTGTTTTACAACTGCTACACTTAACTCCATTGGTTTACAACTTAACCAATGGGCTTAGAATGCCATCTTACCCCTAGCTATCCTTGTTCTGCAAATAGGTCTAAGCTTCTCTGGATTGGACTCCTTCTATCAGTGCTCTGATCTTCTTGAGCTTCTGGCTTCTCTGACTCCCTCAGAATTCTTCCTTTGTCTCTAGAACTCCTTCTCCTGTCTTTGGCACACCTCAGACAACTAGCTACAGCTCGATGATCCAATCTCCTGCTGGGCTATAACTTCACTGTAGCCTCATGGCTCTGAGAATTCTATTAGAGCCCTCTAGCTCTACGGCTCTACCTTTAACCTCTGGTGGCCCTGCCTATTACAGTGAGCTCGGCTCTGGTTTCTCTGCTTCCCGGACTCCTTACTACTTCCTCAGTTGTGCTCTCTCTTTTTGCCCCCCCTTTTTACTCTCTATCTGTTTGTGGCTTAAAGCCAATCTGCCCCTTGACTGTTCGCTTCCTCTTCCGGCTCTTTGGTTTGCCTACCTCTGTCTGCTTGGGATTCTCTGCTTCTGCATCATCGCCATTATGTAACATTTCAGAGGGAGGTGGCCACTTGTCCCTTCACGAATTGGGTACCAGCTCTCCCCTGATCGATTCTTATTTTGGTTACTTTGTGAAATGATTCATCCGCCAGCTCTGTGATAAAATTGGACTTCAAAACTTCATGCATTGTAGCTTATTTCTCCGTCAAATCTAATCTCCCATTTGGTGCAATCTTTGTTACTAGATCTGGGGCCTCTAGATCCTACGGTCATCGCTCTTATCGCGTGGTTGACTTGCTCAACCATTATCCTGCGATGAGAGAATTTTTATCTCTCATCCACAAGACACACGTCATTCATTGAATGGCATCGCTGGGTCCTCTACCAAACCCGCTTACTGCCCGAAACGCCTCCGATATTCTGTTGGTTTTGGAGCGTGGGACCTGCTTGTCATTTCAGCACTTTTCCCATGGTTTTCGGGTTTTCCTTGTGACCGTGTGCTTGGGGCCTATCCTTCTCGAGGGGTTTTTCCCACTGATGTGTGATTAGCGTATAAACAACCTTTTTTTTTTTATCTGGATTTCCCAATTGCTAGTTTGTGCCATTGCGCGGTCTCCATGGGCCTCAGTTAGTGTGCTTTGACCGAGGGTCCTCATGGCTCCGTGTTGACCAGAAATTTTCATTGGTTAGAGGTTATTTCTAATAGGATTTGACATCCACATGAATTTAAACTTCGGTATGAGTTTTTACGGAATTCGGGTAGCTTTAAGAGAGTTTAAGGATCCAATTTGGATCACGCCTCCCCACTAAAAGAACTTTTGGTCCACCAAAAGACTGATATACTGATCTGAGTAGTAAATGAGAGTAACAACACCCTCTTCTTTTAGCTTCCCTACACTTTCCCTTGCATAGTGCCTCTGAACCAAAAATCTCTGACCACTTCCCTTCTTGGATGGGTTGGTAGTCTCAGGAAGAACGGTTTTCCTCCTTGAATTCATGCAGAACTTCTACTGTGAACTTTACAAAAGGTAGTTTGAACTTCTTTGCCATGATCCTTGATCCTTGATCCAAGGTGGCTCAAACAAATGTGAAGTACATATGCTCCACAAAACTTTCATTTGTACTTGTTTGAAAAGATGCCAACAAAAATTGTTAACAACAGCAAGCATACAGACAACCATTACATGGGCTAACTCCTGCTTCAACAAAGAAACAAATTTCACAACTTGTGAACCCTTCCATGTCTTATATCTACATACAAATTATTAACTGGACAACAAGCCAATAAGACATGCCTTTACAACAAATGACTCTTCAAGTCAATCATGTAGGAAAAAGACCTTTAGGACTCTTTTCCAAAATATGAAACACTTCATCATTATCTCCATTTTAGAAACCAAGTTCACTTCTCCCAATCCAACATCACATGCATCTCATGCTCATGCATGCATTCCCTCTTTCAACTTTCTCTTAAGTACACTATACTTTCGAAGCTAAAATGAACATACTACTGCATCAATAAAGTGAGTCTCATACTCAACTTCTTTCCATTTACCATTTTGGTAAGATCTTGTAACTTGCATTTATTCCACAAATAAATGCAAACAGATGCATAAATAGACATGTAGTCTTAATTAGATAAGAATTCTAACGATTTCTGACCAATCCATTTCAAAGATCCCTCCTTCATTTGCACATCAACATCAATATGTGAATCATCCTGAACCACATCAATCATGGAATCTTTATTTCCATCCCTACCATTTTCTTTTCCCACCTTCTCCTTCAGCTTTGGTGAGAGCAGTGCTGAATTCAAAGTCCAACACCTTTTAGTAAGATGCCCTTGATTATGGTAGTAAGTGCAACACATGTGCATCCTTTTGATAGCATGATTTTCCTTGTCCTGTGGACCTTTGGCTGCTTGCTTCTTTTCCTTCAAAAGTTTCCTGTATGTGGCCATCCTCTTCCAACATCTAGAAACATAATGGTTATCCAAACCACAAAAGGAACATGCAATTCTTTTTCCATGCTTTACAAAATCAAAAGGAATGTGTTTAGAACCAGATTTATACCTTCCTCTTTCACCTTTATTTCCTTCATGAGGAGGTGAGACAAATGAAGAAGTAGCTCCCTTTGGAACACTATCACTTTCTTCAAGGCTATCAAAGCTTCCACAACCCTTTGGTTCAAGTATGTGCTTCTGAACACCTGCATCATGCAAATGATGTTTTGAGCTATTGCATTCCTCTTGAATACAATCCTCACACTTCTGAGGTAGAGGGCTTGCAATGAAACTCCTTTTTGGAACTGTTTCAAAGGCCTTCATGGTAGCTTTGGAACTCTCTCCATAAGATTGTCCATAGCCAAGACCCAAATACTTAGGCCTTTCCTCAACCATTATTGGCTCAAAAATACCTTGTGCATGTTTACCCAATCCTTTTCCTTCATAGCCCATCTTGGACATTAGCTTGGAACCTATGCCTTTGGTATGTTTTTCAAAAGAACCAATACAAACATTCTTAGAAGAATTTGAAGACAAACAGGAATAGTTTACCTCTTCTTCAAGCTGATATTTGGCCGAGGCTTCTTTGGCAACAAAGAGTTGTGACTCCAACTCATGCATCCTTTTCAGGTTTCACACTTGCAATATGAAGTCGCGTCTCCATTTCCTACAATTTGCCAAAAAGCATCTGCTTCTCTTCCTCCTTAGAATTCAACTACTCTCTAAGTATGTTGCTTTTCCTTCCATCCTCATAAATTTCTCTCACCATCTCCATCATGGTGGAAAAGTCTTGCTTCATGTCTCCATTAAAGGAACTTCGGGAGCAAGAATAATTTGAGAACTCACTTGTAGAAGTTGTCATTTTAAAAGAACTTCAAACAAGATTATTAAAGAGCTTATTCAGTAACCTCTTGCAACAATCTTTTGTGCTTCAAGGATTTCCCAGAGGTCCTTTACAATAGAAGAATGCCTTCAACTCTTTCCTCCTTCTTTTCCTTCCTGGACTGATCTATCAATAGCTTTCCCTTCCCCTGTGCAAACTCAAGCAATAGTCAGTCTGCAACCAAGCATACAATCAATGAGGCATTTAATCCTTGACTATCAAAACACCTTTCAGAAAGCAATCTTTGCCCCGTCAATCAAGAATTTTGTTACAACCTTCTTTGAAGGTGGGGTTAATCAATCTTAAGCTCTGATACCACCTGATATGAGAATGGGGCTCTTAGGCTTCTTTTCTAACTTACAAGAACCTCTACCACTTCCAAAGCTTTAAATTTTCCCAAGTCTTAATGATTAACCAATGCAGAATTAAGAAATGCTTGAAAATATGGGTGCATGTTTATAATTCTTTTCAGCTGATTATTTACTTTAAAATCTATTGTTTGTGCTAATATGGGAAGGTACTTAAATGGATATATATATATGCATATAACAATAGTTAAAGTAGCAGTAGAAACAAAGACATAAGACAACAAGATAATATGGAGTTCACCCTAATATCTTGGGCTACATCTCCTTGAGCTCTAACCAACTCAATTAGACTCTCTTGCACTATGGCTTCAATTCTTTTACAAGTGCGACACTTAGCTCCATTGGTTTATAGCTGAACCAATGGGCTTAGAATGCCATATTACCCTTGTCTATCCTTGTTCTGCAGATAGGTTTAGGCTTCTCTGGATTGGACTCCTTCTGTCAGTGCTCTGAGCTTCTCAAGCTTTTGGCTTCTTTGGCTCCCTCAGAATTCTGCCTTTGTCTCTGGAAATCCTTCTCCTCTCTTTGACACACCTCAGAGAACTAGCCACGACTTGATCATTCGATCTCCTGCTGGGCTATAACTTCACTACAACCTCATGGCTCTAAGACGTCTATTAGAGCCCTCTGGCTCTGCGGCTTTGCCTCCAACCTCTGGTGGCCCTGCATATTACAGTGAGCTCAACTTTGGTTTCTCTACTTCCAGGTCTACTTACTACTTCCCCCGCTGCTCTCTCTCTTTTTCCCCCATTTTTACTTTCTATCTATTTTTGGCTTAAAGCCAATCCACCCCTTGACTGTTCGCTTCCTCTTCTAGCTATTTAGTTTGCTTGCCTCATATCTACCTGGGATTCCTTGCTTATGTGTCATCGCCACTGTGTAACGCTTCATAGGGAGGTGGCCACTTGTCCCTTCAAGAACTAGGCACCAGCTCTTCCTTGAACAGTCGTTATTTCGGTTACTTTATGAAATTATTCATCCACCAGCTCAATGGTCAAATTGGACTTCAAACCTTTATGCTTCGTAGCTTATTTCTCCATCAAATCTGGTCTCCCATCGGGTGTAATCTCCGCTGTTAGATCTAGGGCCTCTAGATCCTACGGTCATCGCTCTTATCGCATGGTTGACTTGCTCGATTGTTAGCCTGCGATGAGAATGGTTTTCTCTGTCATGCACTGGACACGCATCATTCAGTGAATGGCATCGTCATTTAGGAAACACCTCTGATATTCCGCCGATGTTGGAGTGCGAGACCTGCCTGTCGTTTCACCCCTTTTCCCATGGTTTTCGGGTTTTCCTTGTGACCGTGTGGTTAGGCCCTTTCTTTCTCGAGGGGTTTTGACCAACGATTCATTTCCTGATCTGGATTTCCCAATTGCTAGTTTGTGCCACTACGCGGTCTCCATGGGCCTTGATCAATGTACTTTGACTAAGGGTCCTCATGGCTCCATGCTAACCAAAAATTATCGTTGATTGAAGGTTATTTCTAATAGGCTTCGACATCCACAAGACTTTAAACTTCGGTATGAGTTTTTACAGAGTTTAGGTAGCTTTAAGAGAGTTTAAGGATCCAATCCAAATCATGGAGTTAAGTGTGGAACTTGTAAAAGAAGCTTTACCATAATCCCAAAGAGCTAAGTCAAGTTGACAAGAGCTGAAGAAGACGTAGCCCATGATATTAGGGTGAACTCCTAGATTAAATTTGTTGTTATGTGTGTGTTGTTTATTTGTTGCATTATATTACTGTTATATGTGTTTTATATCAACAAAAACACTTAAAGCACTAAAACAGTTAAAAACAAAGACATAGACATGTTTCAAGTACTTAAGTCCGCAATTGTCAACATAAGATAGATCATATATTTGTTAAGCTTTGGAGTGGGAGATTCTTGTAAGTAAAACAAGATGTTAAACCCTCATTTTAGATCACTCCACAGGTTCAACCTAGGGTTATTTCTTCCTTTCTACCGTTTGTTCAAAACCTTGCTCTGATACCATGTTGCGAAATCTAGGGAAAATAGTTAGAGTATATATTAACTTAATTATCTTTTAATCCTTGACATTTTCTTGTGATTTATATTAGAAATTATCGTCCTTAATTAGTTTTGTTAATCATCAGTAAAACTTCCAATAAGAATATCACAATGAAAACACAAGAACACTAGATGTAGGCTACTAGCTAGGGCCAAAACCTTTCATAGAGAGGAAAATCCAAAAAAATATCTTCTTATAGAACTTCAATAAATACCTCCAATACCTTTACCTTGACCCAAGACCAATCAAAAACCAAACTAAGGAAACCATATATGGTTCTCTTCTACAACTTGAATGAGTGAGAAATAGGGACAGAGATTCACATCCTTTCCTCCTTCGCTATCATTTATTGAAAACTTGCTTCCTTTCGTCATACTTCGTTGGATCAAATCTCTTCTCCTTTTTACATGGATAAGATAGATATCACTTGTTGTATGTCTTCAAATGAGGGAGAGTGAGTCCCTTCTTATATCCTTCTTAGGAGTTGATTTAGGCCCTTTAATGCCAAGTTAAATAGGGTTGGATGTCCCATCACTTAGATATTTTTAGACAATGCAATTTACATTTATTATTTTTCTTTCTTGTGACATGATCCCTCCAAGACTAGTACATCATGACCACGACTCTTTGACATTTTTCCATGACCCCTAGAGTACTCAATGGGTTCTTTAACCTAGGAAAATAAATCTATGGGCAAGTAACCCGTTTCATAATAAATAATTTTATTTTACAAAAAATATTTCTTTACGTTTTCCTTTTGGCAACTCCATCAATTCATGACTCAAGTAAAATTACGAAGACTGACACTAGTTACATTTCAACACAAGAAATGTAAGAGGAATGGGCACAAGTTCTTGTTTTTCTTAAATGTTTAAATGCTGAAGGTTATGAAGTGTGTTGGAAGTTTATAAACACTGCAACCTCTATCTTCTCAATGTGAGGTTCAATGGGTTTTATTCCATTAGAAAACATCAATAAATTTTATTTTTAAATAGATATGGATATTTTTTGTGTTAATAGTAAAATGAGGGGTTTGTGATCATATTGTCCAGTCCTCGCTAGTTTCATTTGTTGCTCAATGATGTACCTCCATATTTTTTTTTGGTAATGTCCAAAAGAACCAACAGAAGTTGTAGTTATCCTGAAGTTTCTTGGTCATGACTTCCTCCTACTATAACTTCTCTTTGTTACTTTCCCTAACGTACAAAAGAATTTTTTTCCCTTTGTGTTTTTCCAAATGGGTTGTGAGGCTAACTTAGGGAACTTTTGGCTTCATACGAGCGAAATATGGGGAGATTTTATCTTCATACAAACTTCTTGTGTTTGCATTAAGAAATACTTCATACACATAATTATAAACACAATTTAGACACTTCAATCATATTCAAAGATAGGTATTTGTAACAGTTTATAAATTAGATGATAATATTTTACTTGCAACACCTACTGGTAGTGGTCAAACGATTTGCGTTGAGTTTTCTTTACTTTGATTACATCAAAAAGGCCCTTGAAGCTCTTTCCAAAGGGAGATATCAGGATTCAGAGTAGAAATTTGGAATAGAGACAAATAATACCCAAAATCACCTCCTACATTACTTGAAAGGACTCCTTTAGGTTGCAACTGCTTCATATGCTCTCCACTTATGGTGGAATGCGCTTGTGTTGGTGAGAATGAGGCATCTTCCACTCTAGTTTATAGACTTCCCAAGGGCTTCATCTAATCTTCCCTTATGGGATTCACAACTCATAAAATTAAATAAACCAACTTGAAAAAATTATGTGCAAACCCAACATCTAGATAGAAAAATCAGAATATCATCATAGACAACTCAGATTTTAATTATTTTCATTTCCTTTGATTTTTCTTAAAGTCCTATAACACCTCCATGTGTCATATCATTGAAATGACTCATGGTTCCACACATGTCAGCTTGGGTGCAAAGCTCATAGTATCGAGTTCCTAACCCACAAGTCACTTTTGTGTGAAAATTTGTTAAAAACCCTCTAGACTAGGGTTTGGAGTACCTCTGAAGCTATAAATATCAATAGCCTCGACATCCAAATACTTCTCTTGTTTTTTCCTTGAACTACTCCCTTAGTTGTGATTCCTCAATCAACCATCCAAATGAAAAGTTAAGAGTTTAATCCTCTAAGTTTCAGTGATTAAATTGTTCACCTTCATGTGCCCCTTTCAATTACATAATTATTTTAACTCATGTGATAATTAACTCAACTATCCATTTGAAAATATCATGATCCATGAAAGATAGGCTTTTCATTGAAATATACCATTGACTTGCTTAGTACTACTAACGAAGCCTTATAATCTACAATTAATCCAACTCAATTCAATTAAAAAAAGATTATATCCCATTTTCCAATCACCTCATAATGGTTCTTGGCCAAATAAATACCAGGCCGTCAAAAATAAAGAAAAATAAGAATAAATCATTGTACTCATTATATCATTAGAAACATCACGTACCATATTATGAAAACATATTTTTGATGATATTTTTTTTTAGATGGATTATTTTATGTCTATGATTGATGAATTAATGAATGAATTAGCTATTTCTATTTGTTTTTTATGTATATTAATGTCTTGCTATCAACTATTTCCTATATAGTAGATAGATTGGGTACTGGGGAATTGAGAGTGATGTGGGGGGGAAGGGGCCATAAGAGATTCCACCTTCCTATGGTTGGCCATGTTCAGTAGAGAATAAATGAGGATATCGATAATCTTGGAGAAACAAACCCTCAATCTAATAGGGAAACAACAAAGTCAATGTTGACTTTTCTTCTTCTTTATTGAGTGGAGGGAGGTTTGGTCTAAGATTAAACTACTCGAACAATTTATTCTCAAAACCAAGAGGATCTCATTCAGGTATTCATGCACTTAAGTACTTTTAATTATTATTTATTCATGCAATTAAATTTAATATTTGGTCAAATTTAATCTAAGTTTGTGTCATTGGTCTCATGAATATGTGTAAGACAACTAGTTTCAATTCAGATGTTGAAGTGGAAGAACTATCTAACTAAAATAACTCAAAATGGTAAGGGTTTAGGTGAGACAACAAAAATTGTTTGATATTTTATTGTATGTCTTGGCTGAGTGGGATTTACATAAAGTTTCATAAGAAAGAACAAACTTTTCCATGAAAAAAAATCATGTAATATTTTTTTTTCTTTAACAATTGTGTTTGTATTTGAGTGAAAGACCATAAACTACCAATTTTCATATAGGGCAATAAGAGAAACTCTTACTCTATTAATTGGGCATAAGACATTAGTATGATTTTTATTCTATTTTATTAATTATTTGTCACATATACTTCTCCTCCTTCCTTTGCTTTGTAGGTACTTTCATTCATATATCTGGATTTGAAATATTAACTAGGGTTGGAGTCATAAACGCATAAACAATTCATGAAATTACTGCTCAAATTGCAAATCTTCTAAGACCATAGATGTTGAGAAAAACTAGGGCCAATAGAATTAGGTAAGAAATTCTACTCATTTAGAACTATGGATACCCTATATAATTCACACTTCAAAGGATAGTGGAATCCTTTTACTTTCTCACTACGCTTCATGCGCCTTCTTAAGCCTCTTTTCATTCCTTCCTTGATTCATAAAAAAATAAAAAAATATGTAATTCAATTTCTCACTAATTGAGATTGAATTTCATCATATTTATAGCATCCTTGTGGGTTGGACGTGTCACTTTAAGGATGACATGAAGGGATGGAAAACCTGATCAGTTGGTGGACTTATTGACATGGCGAGTTTTCGCTATACTAACAAGGGGAACTAACCCGATCGCAGATCCCAATTAGATCTGCTTTCATTTGGGGTGGCTAGCTCCAACGGGTTTTAAAGGATCCTATAAATTATTAAAGGTGTTGAGAGAATGCTTCCTGGATGAAGACTTCAATAAAATCAACAAGAGAAACAGCTAACCTATATGTATCAAATCCTATCTACAGTACTCCTAACTACTCTAATCTAGTCCTAACTATCCCAATCTATCCTGTAGGAGCATAACAAAAGGAGGTTAAACATCATATATAGATTCCAAGTCCAAATGAATCAATTATTGGTTCACATAAGAACAAGGTTGTATTAAATCCTATCTGCAATCCAATTACTTATACAAGAATACACATTCCTTTCCATACAAATAACACTTGCAACTGATGTTTAACAATGTTTTGAATCAGCTACCTTTCATGAGTTAGGCATGCTACTGAATTATATTCGAATAACCAAGAATAACCATGAACTGTATGTTATCAATATGCAAAAATCAAAACACATTTATCTTTATTCCAACAACAACACTTTCATCCTAAACACATGAAAGAAGAAGAAATAAATCTGAAACAAAAAGGCTCCTTCTTGAACGAAATAGTCTTCTTTATTCATCATAAATTAAAGCTATTCTCTCCAAATAAAAAGCCCCCCCTCATCTTCAGAGGTAATACTTATGCAGAAACCACTGACCCTCCATCTTCCCTAACTTTTCAACTACCCCTCTTTTCAATATACAAATTAAAATATACAAGCCTTGAATCGATCAGTGAAATCGCTGACCCGTAAAGGCCACATTTGCTGGAGCGTTTCATTTCATGGGGAAATGAATAGATGTCGATTGAAAGGAGGTATGCGTGTCATTTCTTCATGATAAGGCCCAAGACCACATAGCCTTCAGAATACACAGGTAATACATGCAAACATGACCACCAACACCTAAAGCTAGATCTTAAAATAGAACACAACTTGGAGGCATACTTGAGGCTTATGCATCTATTCTTCAACCTCGCTTGCCTTCTGTTGGTCCTCGCCTGCAGAGATAACCAACATTAGCTATGCTTATGAAAATATGATAGAAATGTTTAAAAACACAAATCTTGCCCTCTTTAAAACGTTTATAACATCAAAAGAAACAAGAGTGAAAGAATCGGTCCCTGGTTTTTAATTCATGCATTGATTAAGTCCAGTAAGCATAAATTCGATTTAGATTGAAAATCGTCGGATAACACAGAATCGGATTTGAAATCTGGACTTGAAATATTATAGACGGGAACCTATACCCTATCGGGTCCACAAAACACTATTGCATCGCATTACGCCATGTGTTTAAGCTTTGGGCTCTGCCGATTGCGACTTGTGATCGACCGAAACCGAAATATATATGTGTCACGGTTCATGATCCCATTGGGTCTGCCATATAAGACTTCCCTTTGAAAACCTGGACCTCAGTACTTTATCGAAAAACACAGGATTATATGGGAACACCCGCGGCCAACCACATGACTAGACTTCAAATAATATACCCCCCCCATAATCATTGTCGAGTCTGTAGATAGTGGCATGCCTTATATAAGCCCCGGACTCCGCTGATTGCGATATGAAATGGGCCCTCTGAACCCGAACATATATATTATATATATATTTATTATATATATATATATATATATATATATATAGTATATATATATATATAATATAATATAGTATATATTATATATATTATATATATATATATATATATATTATATATATAATATTGCGGTTAATAATACCGTCGGGTCTGGTGGATCGCAGTGTGTGTTATATACAAGCCCTGGGACCTCACCGATTGCGATATGTGATGGAGCTCTGGACCCGAAATAGATGTGTTATGGTTAACAATGTCGTGAGGTTTGGAGTATAGTGGTGAACATTATGCCTTAGTGTTGATTGCGATAAGCGAAAAAGGGTATGTTTTGCATGTTTTGTGAAGTATTTCCATTATAAAGAGTTATAATGGGAATAAAAATGAGATAGAAGGTTTTGAGGGTTGAATCCAAATACAACCATAATAGAAAGTGGGAGTTGGTTAGAGCACCATGAAGGTTTATTAGGATTTAAAAGTCCCAATGAAGGAAATGGATGAAGGTCTAGGTTGGGTCATGAATGAACCATGCAACAAAGATTTATTCAAGGGGGGTCTTGACCATTAAGAATTGAATATTTGACTCGGCACAGAGTTAAAATCCTTGGGATAAAACAGATCATTCGGAGAGGTGAAAGATCAAACTTCTAGGGGACCCATTCAAAATTGCTACTAGGGCAGGTTTTAATAGGGTGGTGGTTATGGCCACAACAAATGGCGAACCAATGGGCAAATCAATTATCTCTATTTCCAAATAAGCCTTGGATCAATAGAACATCAGGGTGTTAAGATAAACTTGAAATGCAAACTGTATAGATGGACATGCATGGGTTCTACTTCGACATTAATTGCTTTAGGTGGGGAAAGGACAAACGACTTCTACTTACTGATAGGGTTTTGACAGGCATTCTCCAATGGTAGTATTATGGGATTTATTGACCATCCTTTACCTGTTTCCTACTTCCAAAAATCCTTTCAGGGCCATCATTGGTCTTTTAATACCTGTTTTAGGTGTGTACCTTAGTACTTTATCGCTCATCAAACTTGATGTAGATATATTTATCTGCACTATATATAAGAATTTCAGTGCTATATCTTCATATGATTGAATGGGGTGCAGTCATGGATCATGCCATATTTTAAACCACTTAAGCAAGGTTGGGCTTGCTATGTCAACTGGTACTCTGAGCCCAACAATAATCCCTACTCTAACCAGCTTGCGAAACAACCTGTCCTTCCAGATTGGCACAAAGACTTGACATTTCATTTTCTTTTAAATAAGTAATTCTAGTTTCAGGCAGAAGGACTAGATCACAATTGGATTTGCCACAGGGTGTATGACAGTGAGCTTAGCCCATGAAAGGAGGTATACTTGTAGATGATAGGTATTCGAGAATTTAGTGTGGTCGATGGGACCAATGGAGAATAACTGCAAACCTTACAGGCAAGCATAGGCTAGGTCTAAGTGGGATATATTTAAAAATGCAGCATTCCTCCATGCGAGTCCATCTGTAGTTACACATATTTTTTGTTTCATAAAGACACCCCTACATGCTCCAGGTATCCAGGTTATCAATAGATCTTACCTAGTTCCCAATAGATGTTAATGAGTGGCTTCGATTTGAATTCCACAACTGATTTTCAAGTTCTCATAGGCTCATTGAAAGTTTGTTTGATTTTCAAGGTAACGATGGATTTAGGATTAGAAAATTCATCAACAGGTTAATGAGGGGTGCAAAATCTGAAGGTGGTGAAAGTGGGTAATCTGAAGAGATTTGAAGAGGCAAAAATAATACATGTTTGTCTGAGTACATCCGGAGACAACATGTCTCTCAAAAAATATGCATGGAAAAGAAAGCCTAGATATCTAGTCCCGGTGGTGCTCATGGTACCACGTCACCACTCGCACTAAACGTCTCAGGAGTCGATGGATGCGAGTTGGCACCCCTACCATGTGCCTCTGGTACGCTAGCAGGACATCCGGTAGCCGAGTGTAATCTGGAATCCCTCGAGTGATAAGCTTGAGGTTCTGAATGATCTCTCCTCTGTCACCACCCTCCTCCTGAGGATCCGCTACTGCTGCTACTAGGTGTCTCCACGCAATGGGAGACATGCCAGCTGGACACTCCAGGCCAACATCTACATATGCATATAAAGGTCATTAGAACAAGCGTGTATTAACCGAAAAATCATAAAAATACAAAATAAAAAAAACGAGATCATACCAATCTCCTCGTCCCAGTCCTCTCCCTCTGGTAGAGGGAGGTCAGTGTCTCCGGTGAAGTCTATCCCCACATACGGCCAGTCTTCCACCACAATCAGTTGGCGGTGAAGCCACCCGAAAAACTCAGGTCTGAAAGACATCTGCTGACCGCCACCACCCCTTGGCATCAGTGCCACCCATCGAGCCATCCTCGGCTCTCGAGGTGCCGGGTCAGGAACAAAGGCCCCTTGGCCCTGGAAGCTTGGCACACATTCCAAGAATAACGTCACTAAGATGGAGCCATACCTGAACTATTGTAGCTTGCCTCGCTTGGCCTTTGTCAGCTGCCTCTTCATATTGGTTGTCACAGCTGACGCCCAATTGAAGATCGTCGGGCTAAGGCACTTTGTCGCTAATATCAAGTGGTTCTTCATAGCTTCGTGGGGTGCTTGTGCCCTCGCAGCTCGTGTGAAGGTGAATAGCAAAGCTCTGAGTGTTAGGTCCTCGACAGTGGGGATATCCACTTTCGAGCTACCCGACCCATATTATGCCTCTGGGCAAACTCGAGCCTTCACCTCTTCCATCTTCTGTCCAGATGGCCTGCAACCAATCAATCAGGGCACTGGCCCTTGTCGCGACAATCCAGCAAGGAAATAGACATTAGATATGTCTAACTCCAACACTTGGTCCCGTATCCGGAACACCTGTTCCTCCACATCCTAGAAGTTGATCAGATACTGTAAGGGCTCTGGCTGAGCTCGCAAATATGACAGCAAGAAATATTTCTTGAGCACACAAGCTCTGAGAGCTTCCATGCAATCCTCATCCGCTAAGGCCAATGTGTCCACTTGGTCATGTTCTCGTTCCTTCCATACGATTACCATTTTCGCATGTTTCCCTGCAATCACAAGCCCAAAACAATGAATTAGATCCTTGTGCAACTTAAAAATGCAACGCAAACATTTCAAATTGTTAAAAATTGAGCAAAAAACCTGCGCGGCCGTTGGCACGACTATTTCTAAAATAGTCGCGCCCATGGGCGTGTGCCTTTAGGGAAAGTTGCCCCATTGGCGCGGGTCCGTGCCCGAAACCTGCGCCAATGGGTGCAACCTTTATTTTTTAAATCCATCCCATAGAAGATGAAAAAACAATCTAAAACAAATTTGAAATGGATGGAAATGGAGTGGGCGAAGAGACCTCTTACCTGACACTGACGGCGCTCCAAATGGTCAACTGGATTTGTCGTAATCGTTGCTTGAAGATCGCACACCAAAAGCCCTAATGTTGCTCTCCAAAGGTAAAAAGTGAAAAGTAATTTCTTGTTTTACAATTTTCACCCATTTTATAACTTTTTGACCCTTAAATAGGTTTTAAAAGTCATTTTATGAATATTTTCATGTATATTTGTGTCGAAAATGGATTTTACACCGGTTTCTTGTGCAATAATAGGTGTTTGTGCAGCTTAGGCGACAAAACGCGTTGTCTTTAATACTTTTTCGGACTTGGTAAATACATGAAAAAGTCGCTTTGGATTCATCTTTTTGCTCTTTTCTAACTCTCTAAACGTGAAAAGAATGCCAAGTTGGTCCTCTCGACTCGTTAAATGTAAATGGGAGGCGGTCATCTTTAAACCCTTTTCTGACCGTGTAAAAACGAAAATATTGTCGGACCCTTGTCATTTCAGGTTCGTTAATGGTCACCAAGTGACGTGGTTTCGATCGCTTTTTTACTTTTTCAGATCGGAATCACTAATGAAAAGTGCTCCTCGGTCGTAATGATCGGGCGGTTCTTTCGAGCATTGTTTTATACTTTTTCGGGCTCGAGAGACACAACTTTATGAAAAAGGACACCCTTGGAGTTTACTTTTCTGCTGTCTTTTCAAACTCTCTAAACATGAAAAGACACCAAGTTCTTCCTTTGTCAGACTTGTTAAAACTTAATGACATCGGATTCCGTCGAAATGATGCCTCCCAAGCATATGCTATCCCTATCAAGCTTGTCATCCAAAAATAATCGGGGTACTCGCTAGAAATGCTGGGGAAAAAGGAACCCCAATTATCGTGATGTCGACAGTATGTCACTCTTGAACTTGGCACTTGTCTGCATTCGTGTCTGGGTGGGAACATCTCATCTTGTTTTTTACACTTGCCTCCGTGGGTTTGGGTTATCCTGTTTGACCTCTCATCTGCTCATTGCCTTGTCACCATGACCCATGATCATTTGATGTCAAATACTTCCAAGTCCACTGTCGTGCCGCCAATGTGTTCAAGAGAAGTTGACCTCTGCATAATACTCAACCTCCCTCTGATACCTCACACAAAACATCTTATCCTTCTCTGTCTCGTGTCAATGATGTGGGAAACATTATGGCCCACCTTCGATGAAGGTCACTTCCTGTCGACTTCAGCTCATTATCCAGGAAGTTGACTTAGAGACTCCCATTAGGTGCCTTGGAGCTTACATGCCTCAATGCCAGGTTCTTCGTGTTCAACGCGAGGTTTTCATCATTGGCCTTCGATCGAATGATTCTACGGGTGTTCAACACTGGCTCACTAATTCGCATGCCGTAGATTGTACCTATAGTACCTTGAGGACCATTGTCATTATTTGTGGTACCTCTCATGTCTGTTAATAGTTTTCATCATTGACTGGTAATCAGACGATGTTCCTGCATGTTCGACTTCGACTCCCATATTCGCATGCTTGAACTTGTACTTTGTTCGGGTCGAGATGGAGCGCAAGACCCTAGATTTTGTCTGTTGAGATCCAGGTTGCAATTTTGTGGATTATTATAATCATTACATGACTCACTTACTGGATTGCTGCTACCATGCCTGAGTCTACTTATTGATCCTCATTGGATGGCTGCGCCCATACCTTGGATCCAGATTTTTATGTACTTTGCTATGGATGGCTGCGCCCATACCACATACATCGTGTACTTGAGATATCAGTTGTACTTCTTCATGCAGATTCTTCGGTGGCCGTGTTTTCAGTCGACCATGTTCTTGTAAAGAATTTCACCCCTCTCTCTCTCTCGGGCCTCATGCTTTAGGGGGCATCTGTTACACAGTAATTTGTCACCGTCCCCATTACCCCTTCTCCCGCACATTGGAGGACTTATTCTGGGGCCTATGAGAAGTGACATAACCTGAAAGCACCTGCATTGTATCCCCTTGAGTATGTACTTCATATGCCCTGAAGACACCTTCTGCAAAATACCCATAAAAATAGCCCTTTTTCCATTGGCATTGTTCCACAGTGTATCACTCACGCCAATGGGGGAAATCCTCCAAAGAGGGCACGCCAGCTGGCGCTCTGTCTCAGAGTCACACTCACGCCAGCCCAGTTGGGTAAAGTTTTTAACAAGCCAACTTGCGAAGGTTCTTCCTAATCTATTCATGAACTGATTCCAGTTTGAGTTAGTTCAGTTGGGCTTTGAATCTCCATAGAAGGGAAGTAGTTCTCCACCTCTCATGGAAACTTCCTAATGATAAGGACAATCTCATGAATCTTGTGGATGATCCTATCTCCTTCTCCTCTCTCTATATAAGCTTGTCCTTTTGCCTTTGACAAGCTAGTTAGTAATTCTGCTCTTCAAGCTCCAAATTCTAAGTCCCAAAGTCTGAGAATTGCTAAGCTCATGCTACAAGAGGCCTTGTTCATACCTATAAGGCTATATCTTTAATGAGGAGATCCATGTCCAAGTAACCAAGGAGAGAGAGGCTTGTTCCCCATTCCCAACAAGCTTTGCAAGGCATGTGTTGCTGATCACCCAGCTAAAGGAGGATTTGATGTTAGAACTTGGTTGTATTCTTCTTTGTTTATCAATAATAATAGACGACTATCATTATGGTTCCACTCTTATTGTCTTTATAATGATGTTTGAGTTATATCCTTTCTTACTGATATATAGTTGCATTTCTTGGATTTTATGCTTGTATTTGTGTTTTTCTTTGCATGTGTAGGTGTCCATTCACAAGGATCGTGGGGATTGTGACCAGCTGGAGCGAAAGAATGGGAGCAATGACTCTTCTACAAATACTAGCGTTGGATTCGAGGTAGGCCCTCATCATCGGTCTTTACTTTGCAATTAGGAACCTGTGTGTTAGTGTTGTTTGATTGTTGTTAGACCTCATTTAGGCTAGTGGGATCGCCTTTGTTAGTAGAGGGGATTTACCTCCACAACAATAGGGAGGAAATCAAAATCCATGAGTCCACCTTTCCTTATTACATTTGAAATCCTCAACATGAACGTGAAAATTTGCTTGGTAGATTTTGGTGCCCTCTCCACTATGATGCCTTACATTGTTGCTAAAAGACTACATGAGATACCCGTGAAAGCTAGGACTTGAATTATGCAATTGGACAGGACAACTGTGAAAGTAATTGGGGAATTGAAAGATGTGTTGATTCGGATGGCTGCTAAACTACAATACACACAAGTCATTGACATAGTGGTAGTCAATATACCCGAGGCTTATGGAATGCTACTTAGTAGGGAATGGTCAACAAAACTGAATGGATATTTCTCAACTGATTGGTCCCATCTCTTGCTGCCTCAAAAGGGAAAAGGTGATATGGTGAGAATTGATCGTGAATGATACGTGAAGTATGTGGTGATAGAACTAAATTGCCCTAATGAACCTGTAATG
>APFE031264504.1:0-10611 GCA_000404065.3 Pinus taeda | reverse complement strand
AATATTTTAATATTAAAAATATTGGTTTTGCCTATTAAGCATACAGTAAATGATGATAAGTATTTTATTAAAGCATTTTGTAGTGTAAAGGTCAGTATTAGAGGTAAAAATCTTCTTATGCTAAAAATGATGTAGCCCAAACTTAATGTGATCCTTAAATTGATTTAAATCTTTTAAAACTTGAATACCCCTACTCTCACCTACTCACCCAAATAAACACATGCAAATCACGTTCAAAATATATTTATAAGATAATTTTTTAAAATCTATTAATATATAAAATTATAACAAATTTTTTAATATTTTCTAACTTAAAACATATAAATTATATTATTTATAAAATTTTTTCAATAATTAATCATAACCCTTACCATGTTTTACATAAATCATAACAAATTCAAGGGTTTTTTTACCTTTTTCAATGTATCTGGTTTCAATGAATGAACCCTTACAATTATTTCTAAAATATTTTTTTGGAATCATATATAGATATATTAAAATTTTATTATGTTTTTATTTATATTTTTATTAATAAAAATGTTGATTTGTCCACTAGGTATAAAGTAGATGGTGATAAGGCGTTTTATGAACGCACTCTGTGGTGTAAAGGTCATTCACTCTGTGGCGTAAAGTTCATTCATTCCATGGGTAAAAATCTCGTCATGATAAGGGATAAGGGATGGTGTGGTGTGATCCCCAAGTAATTTTAACGACTTAAAGCTTTTAATTCACAACTACTCAAACCACAAATTAAACATGCTAGTCATCTCAGAACTCATATTACCTACTAAACCATCCACACATAAGTAGATAAATAAATCCATTTTTTTTAATCTATAATATATATTGATTATAACCAATATTTATTATTTTAACCAAAAGAAATATAAAATTAATACAATTATAAATTTTCATATTTAATTTTAAAATTATTATTATTTTATTTGTATATAAAATATGTCATACATCCATCCAAGATGGAAAAAATTATATGTTTTATATTTATACTTTGTTCTAATTAGTTAAGAATTATCATTAATTTATATTCCCTTATACATTATATTGGTCCATAGCCTTATTCCAATTGCATCAAGGATTTGCTAATTGGGAAATCCAATGCTTTGGAAATTTTGTATAAAATGTTTTGTATTAATTTTTAAAATTTATGAGAATATTTTATGTTTTCTAAAAGTTATATTTTTTGGAGTACGGAAATTGTTCCTTGTTTATTTAAATAAATGAATATATATAGGTTGAGTGGGCTTAATGGTTAAGAGCATGTGTTTCCTCCTAAGAAGTTATAGGTTCAAAACTAGGTCAACTGAAACTTAATTTTACTTTAGACTAGATATAATATGATCTTTTACAAAGTATAATCCAAGCTAACGCACTAAATATTCAGAAATTAATTATTTTTGGAAACCATAAAATAATCATCTCCCTTCTCAAAAAAAATATTGCCCGTGGAGAGGTAATTAAAAGCAATTCTTCAAGAATCAAATAAGGGACTATTTGGTTTTCCATATTCTTACATAAAATAATCAAGATGCATATCTAATAGCCAACAAAAGAACTCAAACCTGGATGTTGGATCTTTGATTGTTAAATAAGCCAGAGGTTTATTTTCCAAATCTCATAATATGTTTATGGTGGTTATAAAACTAGGTAGAATGGTGTACCATGTGTCCTTGTCATGTATTAAGGGACATGCATATCTAATGGGCAACAAAAGAACTCAGACTTGGATGTTGGGTCTTTGATCATTAATAAGAAAGAGGTTTATTTTCCAAATCTCATAATATGTTTATGGTGGTTATAAAACTAGGTAAAATGGTGTACCATGTGTCCTTGTCATATGTATCACTCGCAGTTGGAAATGTGCGATCTCCTTGCAAGCATAAGAAATGGACCGTAATCAGGCCATGATTATGATGAAGAGGGAAAGTATTATGAATTTTCACGACAGTGACAACACCCAAATGGCATCCTCAATTGTATGGGAGAAGTTTAATCATGGGAGAGTAGCATGGGTTCAATGGAAACTATGAAATGACACCCTAATCTGTGTTGGAATGGTGTGTTGGTTGGAGAAATTGTGGGAAGGGTCGAATTGTTTGGAAGAATTGTAGCTTGGGATGATGTCCTTTCTTAACTCCACTATCTTTTGAATTAGATAGCATTTATCGGACATAATGCAAGGATAAACACACATAAAGGTAAATTTAGGGGTGAGTTTTGAAGCATTTAATAATGGTTTTAATTTGAAGTCTACGCATGTAAGTTACTGCTCTATTTTTCGATGGCCTTAGGGAAGATTTTGTTGGGAGTTGTAGGGAATTTCATTCTCAAGAAACCTTGTATACGGAATCAACAGCCAATCATTGTGTCACTTCTATAACCCTTGAGTGTGACTTTGTTTGAGGTCTGAAGTTCATTCCTCACCAGACATTGGTGTTCTTCTCTGTTTGGCAACGCCTGTGGTTTGGTCAACCTTCTAGTGGGAATTTGACCCTAGAGGTTGTTAGGGGTTAGTGATTGGAGCCACTCAATCTTCAACACTATTGTCCCTTGGGTTCATTTTCATAAATTTATTTTATAACATGGCATAAAGAAATATGGGCAGGAATGTAGGGCCCTGAGATTGGTAATGGGAGATGGAAAAAATGCGGATTGAAATTTAGCAACTCTACCTTTGGTATAATCAAATTATTATAATCTTGATCTTTGCAATAGAACAATTACTGGAGCATAACACCTAATTCTAGAGAAGAGATGACGAGATAAAAATAATTCCACATCAGATGGTGTAGATGTTGTATAATCCATACCTTGTTCATCTAGATTCTACTTCTCCAGGCCACTTCACGAGCCACAACAACTTAGAGATCCTTGATTTTGATGCACTTGTGTTAAATGCAAAAACTGAAGAAATTTTGAATAAAGAAAGTATGAGCGACGGCATAGTTGTAAATAAATAAATATTTTCTTATGTAAGTTAGGAGTTGTATGCTATTAGGCACTTTTGGGAGGATTTATACCTCCCAATGTTTTAAAACTCCAGTAAATTGGGCCTGAATGATAGATCTAGCTTAGATTTCTCCAATTTTGTATAGTTGTATGGAAATTGTGTTTTTAACTAGAAATATTAATATAATAAATTTACTAATACCTTTAAAACTAATACTAATAATATTAATTTTATATTATTAATTTTCTAAAAATTATTAATATTTTTATAAATTTAAGGTGTCGTTCTTATTGGTTAGAGCATGCGCTTCATTCTAAGAGGTCATACGTTCAAACCCAAAGGGATCACGTATGTACACCTTCATAAACTTTAATATTCAAATATCTCCATGGAGGTAAGTCCCTTCTCCCATAATAAAAGGGGTTTCATACATTGATTTAATGTCTAACTTGGCCATAACCTTACAATTAAATTAATTTTATTATATTGTAAGAAAATCAATATTTTTATATATGATTTAACTCCAAATGAAAATATAAATATTCAATATAAAATGTTACATTTTCTTATGGTATGATCTTTTGTAACATTTTGTCATGTTATGATTTTTTAAACCTTTGGACTCTCTTTGGGATTATGGAAAATATTAAACTCTTAAAAAATCGTCATTAAAACGTGTTCTTAAATAAATCCTGAAACATTTGAATTAGACAAATTTTATATATTAAATTTGTGATCTTGTACATATTTATTTAAAATTGTTCACCTCGGGCATTCTTCTAACTGGTTTTGCTTGGGAGTCAAACCACTGGTTCCACATTATCAATATGTATGCTCCATATTGTGGTCGAATGGATTTTTGGAAGAAATTGGATGCATGTGGCATCTTGAAGGTTGGGTGTGTGATTTTAGCGAGAGATCTTAAGCTCATAGTATCTAGGGCCAAATGTTGGGGAGATGGATGTAAGCTCAATCCGTTGGGTTCATTTTTTCAAGAGCTCTTCGAGACAAATAACTTGGCGGATATCGTCTCAGATCCTCTCTGCCCAACTTGGAATAATGGTCGCTTGGGGTCAGAGAAAATAGCAAAGAGATTGGATCCATTTCTGGTTCACAAAATCTTTTGGAAAAGTTTGGGGATATGAGATCTTGGAATTATTCGGCTCTCTAGTCTGATCAGGCTCCTATTATCCTCCAATGGTCGGTCGATCATATTTTGTTCAACCACACTTGGCTACAGGATTCTGATTTTCAATAATTGGTTCTTAAAACATGGAATCTGGTGCCCAAACTTTCGGTTCATCATGCATGGATTCGCTTGTTCTAAAGCTCAAAATTATTTAGAAGGTGGTGAGATGTTGGGTGCATGAAAAAAAAGGAATCCAAGGCCACAATTGGGTGAATTAAAGAGGAAATGACCGGTATTAATAAGCCTAATGCCCCGGATTTCCTCTCTTCGGATAAACATTTCCAAAAAATGGCTTCAAGAGTCTCGCAAAAAAAATATTAACAGTCGCAGGAGGTTGAGTGGCATCTCAAGAGTCATGCAACCTGGACTAAGGCTGGTGATAAGAAGACAAAAAGAAATAGCCACTTTTCCTCTCAGTGTAGGAGGCCAAATACCAGATGGTAAATTACAAATGTTACCCATGACGCAAATTAAAAAGTTAAAAAACCTGGATAGGTCATATTGTAAGACATTCGAAATGAATATCTGATGGGATTTTTTGATCGGGCATGTAAATCTAGACTATGTGGATGTGGTGTACTCAAATCTAGACTATGTGGATGTGGTGTATTCATTGCTATTGAATCTGACAAGTTTTATCACTTTTTGTGGGAAGGTGGTTCCAGATCCAACAACAGAGCGGAAATCATCGCACTATGGGGGTTGTTATTAACTGTTAGTTGGCTCAACATTTCCAATCTGCATATTTTCAAGGACTCTAAAGGATGCATTGATTGGATAAAGGGATTGTCATGTTACCAACCTCATCTTTTGACCTATTGGATGAAGCGTATTTGTATCCTGATTAATGTATTTCAGCACATTGATTTCAATCATATTTATAGGGAGCGGAACCTCATCGGTGACTTACTCTCCAAAAGAGGCATTTTAGCATCTCTTGGAGTCATACTTTATGTTGTATACAACCGAGATTCTAGATTTGACTTTGGCACTATTCTGATCTCTTAGATAGGACTATCATATGTTACTTGCTTTTTTTCTTGTTTTTTTGTATCTAAGCTCTTATGAACATTGGATGAACTTTTAGTGGATGATAGCACAATAGACAGCTTATGTTTCCAATTTATGTTTGGGTTTTTTGTTGTTAATTTTGGTATTATATCCTAGCACAGAAGCATGTAATTGTACTTTCTTTACTAATATTAAATTAGGCATTTCTTTTACTAGCAAAATATATATATATATAATAATTACAAATGTTGCAGGTCAAAAGCTATACAAATTGGATGATATTCACAAAGAGGCCATAAGCTTCTTTGGGAACTTTTATTGTGCTCGCTCATAGGTAGATTTTAACAACCAATTAGAATGCATCCAATGCTTTCGACATATCTTCCCAGAAGTAGAGGATGCATTTGTGGGAAAGCCAACAACAATCCAAGAGTTCTCTGGTGTTCTAAAGTCTTTCGATGGAGACAAGTGTCCCAGTGTAGATGGTTCGACGGTTGAGATCTTCACTCATTTCTTCGATATCATGGGTATAGATTTGTTGCATATGGTTAAGGATTCAAGAAGATTATGAAAAACATTGGGGGTTATTAATGCAACATTCATATCCCTCATTCTGAAGAGTTCAAATCCCACATCTTTCACGGATTACAGATTTATATCAGTATGCAACATCTGATGAGAATCAAGAAATGGTTCTTCGACAATCTAAGCTAGGAAATTGGGATTGGCGCAAGAGTCGAGGTTGGATTGGATCCAATTTTTGGTTTCATTGGCGACCATATGTTTCCTATCAATATCATATACCATATATCAAGTATGGGAATCAAGCACATCTAGCAGATTCACTTACTGGTGGATATAGGTCACTAAGCCCCGTCTTGGAAACATGTTGTGGAGTCCGGTTTAGAGGGCCAATAAGTTAATATTTGGGAGGATTATATAAAAAAGTTATATATGGATGGTATCTCAATCCAAGTGGTTCATGATTCCATTCGATGGGGTGGCATATCAGTACATGGAAAAATATCGATAAAGGAAATTTATAACTTCATGTCTTAGAATGCTCTATCTTTTGTTTCGTTTTGTTGGTATAGTCAATATGGAAATGGAATATGCCATTGAAAATTAAGATCTTTGGTTGGCTTGTGTTGAAGATCACAATCCTTACTTCAAATAATATTTGCAGAAGGGTTTTCCAAGGACCTGGTAGGTGTTTCTTTTGCAAGAAATCATGTGAATATGTTTATCACTTAGTTATTAAATTGTATGTCTGACTCTGAGGATGTGGGTCATCTATTCCTTACTTTCCCATTCATGACTATTGAAATTAAACTAGATGATAGAATTTCTTATCATGGTAATTACTTGTGAGTAATATGTATTATTTTCTTAGTTTTATTTGTTTATTTATGTCATCAAGTAATTACACAATAGAAAAACATAGAGAGGATAATGCAAAAAAGACAAGAGACATCATAAATTAGGCTCCACGCCAGGGTAAAACCCCATAAGGGGGAAAACCCAAAAATCCTTCTCTTATAGAATCAGATCAAAATGAGATATCTAAGATGAAGACCAAGACCCAAAATTGCCATCAAAATTTCAAGTCCAATCAATCCTTCAAGTCACCTCCACTGTCAAAGTCAAATATGGTCAAACTGTCCCAAATCTAATCAACTCCTGATATTTCAGCTCTATAATTTGGCCCCTAAAATTTCGAGTCTGTAATGGTTACAAAAAAAATTTGATTCTTCTCCTTCTTCTTTGTCTCGCAAATGATATCATTTTTCTTCACTCTTTTCTCCATTAATTATGTGCAAAAGATATGTATGACGATGATAATCAAATGTGCTCCAAAGTGATTGAAATGTCCTATATATAAATCTGTCCAGGAGGGTGAATTGGTGGCACTTGGAGGCCCAGGCCGACTTGTTCCCAAGGAGGGTCAACTTGACACTTTGGGTGGACTTCGACTCAATAAAAAATTATTTTTCTTTCGAAAGTCCAAATTGGACTTGATTTAAATGTATTTATTTTAACTTAAAAATAATTCTTTTTTGACTCAATTGACCCTATAAGCATGAAGAGCATGCTTTGACTAGAAATAAAATAATAATAATAAATATAATCGATGATAAAAAATACGTTTTATTACAATATGAAGACCGACACTAGTTACAATTTTCAATACTCCCTTTTAACTAGGGAGGTATTCATAATTACTCAACAGGACAATCTCAAGTTGAAATATTCATATAAGAAAGGATCCAAATTGATAAGCATCTATGATGATTTTTCATCAGCATAACCAGTAATGTAAAAATAGCAAGGCCTTGACTTTCAAGCTTTATCTCTTCGTTAAATTAGAGCACAATGTTGGGAAGCATAAATTTGGACACCACTGCCTCTTAGGTACATACCTCATCCGAATGTTCACCAAGTATGTCCTCACAGGACTATTTCCTAATCCATGGTCACATTGACACCTGGAAATATCGAACTTCAAGACTATTTTTATCTTTGAATAGTATACTTGACTTATGGTGGTTAGTCCTAGTCAAAGCACAAATCCTTAAAGAATATCAGTCCCAGATGCTTATCCAATCCACCATTCTCCCTACTAGTGCATTTATTAGGCTTATGATTGTTAGTTGTGGCCATAGTACACGACACATGGAGAATAAGGTGTCCACCCTCACTCCCTCTCAACCAGGGAGGAGATATCCACAAACTTAAGCTTGTCTCAAAAATACCCATCCTTTTCATAGAAGGAACATCATCAAAAAATTGGTTGTTTGCTTCGTCAATGGGGATATGTTGTTGCTTCATGACTTCATCTTGCATCACATTACGAATCATAAATAAATTTGACCCTCGTGGTTCTCTAACAATCTTCATGTAGCCTTGATCAATATAATAATAGAAACCAATATGTCATCAAGTAGTCCATAAAACACCTTCAAGCCTTCACATATTCTTTCTTTGTATTGCAACGGAATTCTACCACCACATTTTTCCAAGAAATCATATCAACTCCCAATCATCAGTTGTATTTCTATCAGTATTGTCAACCTAGTCAATGTGTTCCTAAATTGAATCAATTAGAGCTCCCTCTTTACAATTGAGGTAGTTGATCGACTTCTTCAAACTACTTACTTCTCGTCCTTTCGCCTTGTTATCTTCTTCCAATTCTTCTATATGTTAGTCAAGCTTATATATATCTTGTCTTGACCTGCAATATTTATTAAATACTATGAAAGAACAAAAGGAAAATTACAAAGATAATAGTAATAGTAGTAATCAAGGAGATGTAGAGTACTTATATTTTGAAGAAGGTCATCTCCCTTTTAACCTTGTGCCTTTTCATCAACCTCGTCCTCACATTAGCATGATGTTGTTCCTCTCATTCTCAAAAACTAAGTTTCTATTTTTACAACGAAAACAATTACTAAGGGTTTTATTCCTAGGGTTTCTAATTCAAAACTCTACTAGGGTTTACAAACCCTAGAATATTTATATGCCATTTAAGAATTGCAAATTCTACAAGCATACTAATGCAAACCCTAGAAATGTCATTAACAAGCTCTCTATATGTGAGATGGAATTCATTTCACTTATTAATTTCATAAACCTAATCCTTGTATGCAAGGACAAACTTTAAATGCTAACATATAATGGTTTCTAAAATATATCTACATAGCCCCTTTTCATAAGGCATTACTATATTTCAAGGGAGCACTAGATCATTAGCATTACTATAATTGACATAGGTCATTAATTCCAGATGAAGAAAGATTATGCGTACCTCTTCCAATCTTACCTTATCCATCCTAACAAAGATTATCATCCTTCAACAGAGATACCTCATACTTTAGGCTATCAAACCATCGTTTCTTGTAATATCCTCTGTTAGGCTTCAATATTAGATAGGCCGACTTCATGGTGTATTACATATTTTGTTTCTGTAAAGGAAGGATATCAAATTTGTTTCTCAAACTCGTTTCATAAAGAGAGCTCGTATTTCTTATGTCATGGGAGATATTGCAAATTATCAATTGACCATCGTCATTTGAATCAAAATTCTTGTTATTCTCCACAGTTCGCAAATACTCTTCATCATGCTTGACCATAAGATTGTTCAGACTATAACACAGTAATATGTCATATGCTATTGAAATGAAGTATATCATAAATTTGCATATCCATATTAGGAGTAAAGTTGTAGTTCGAATGCCTTGGATATATTATGTCATAGATGGCTCGAATACCTCAAATTTGTCGTGCTAGAATCAAGGAGTTCAGATTTCTAGGAATGTTCAAATTACCTTCCTATATTGCTTGTGTACTTCATATATTTCAGATATGGATAAGTCATATGTTACATGAATGTCTTCTTTTATACAAAACCTTTCTTCATCAACTAGGATCTTAAGTAAGGGATGATACTATATTCCTTTTTTGGTTAAGACTTAGAAAAATAATATTCAAAACGTCATAGAGTTTTAATCTTGACCTTTCAAAGAAACAAATGATTCATATTTTATTCCTTTCCATAGATAAATTAATCATTTTACTACTTAGAAAATTTTGGATGCTTTGTGTAGTTCATTGTCATCATAGATGTTGTCATAGAGTCTGTACCTTGATCGCATGAACAGTGCTTCAAATATTTGAATATAACAAAGAAATTTGTGCCTCGGAGAATCATATCTTCATAGAGTAGAGATGATTCATCCTTAAGATCACAAAGATTCGTTTATGGTTCAGAATTTTATTCTCTTTGCATGAATGGCTTGTATGTTTTTTCATATATATATATATTTCCTTCATAAGAATCAAATTATTGTCTCAAACATGTCGTCTTATCTTCTCTATCTGGATTAGATGTATGTATATATCAACGATGTAGATGAAAAAATTTGAACCTTTGTCTAGATAAACATTGTCTTAGATCTTTGGTACGAGATAGAGTTCGAATCACATGCATAAGTACAAGCTTCAGACTTACACAAGTCACATATCTTTTGCTTATGATTTTCACAACAAAGGTCTTGAACTAGGTCTTGGTCCAGACTTCTTTTAGGGCTCAGCCTAGTAATCATACAAACCACAAAGATAATTATTTTTATTTTTATTTTTTTCTAAGTATTGAGGGGTTTTCACAATGCATTATATTATATATCATTTTGGGATTCAACTACATTAAGTAAGTCATTCATCTATGACCATTTCCATGAGAGGTAGTCGTAGCTGACTAATTTCTCATGATTTTTGAATAGTTCACTTAGCACTCATTGCATCGGGTGATGCTCACAGGGGTGAAGAAGTGGGATTGAAACTAGTGAAATGTGGAGAACGATTCACATAGCATCAATCATCACTTCCGGGGCTTGCACCCGGTAACCAGGACTTCCCAAAAGGTCACCCATCCCAGAACTCCTCT
>APFE031264503.1:0-15606 GCA_000404065.3 Pinus taeda | reverse complement strand
ATAATTTTCCTTTTGCACTTCCCTTGTTTCTAATTCTACCGAAACTATGCAATTTCCTTGTATAATAATTTCTGGGTGTGTTTTATATCAACCTTGTTTAGATAAAGTAATCACTGCACACCTAAGGTATACCCTAGAGTGTGGTTTCAACGTCTATGAACATACTGTGCATGCACTTCATGAAATTCAAATTCATTTCTCAGAATTTTTCATATCTATTAAGGGTTCTCTACAACTTGTTACAAAAAGAGCAGAATATCTCCAACTCTTAATCTAACGGATATGATTTAGTTCCTGTTTGTGTAACAGAATCTTGTCTTCTAAATTAATTAATAATTATTTAGCTACATTGTTTACTTGTCTTATTTAAATTGTCATAGGTCTCGCTACTACCCTACTGTTGTAGTCTGGGATGGCGATATATTGTAACTATTCAGAAGGATTCCCTTTTTAATCATCAACCTATGTGGATATTGCCTCACAACTATTCATTCCCACACTTTAAAATTCTTAATATATATTGGTCGCCACTTCTTGCATTGGTGACATCTACATACCTTACCACAATTTTCATTAATACTTGATTTGTCATCGTAGGAACAAAAGATTTGCACTACTAAATATAACTCCCCATGTGGACCTACAGTTTGTACACAAGTAACATTTGTCTACAGCCAGTATGCGTAATCCATTATTTACAAACCAAAACTTCTAGCATCACCGTACTCCTTACTATTACAATAATTTTTGTTATAAATCGACAATAGCTTAGAATTCTTGTATCATTGATGTATTCAACATGCCATCTAAATTCCTTAGGGTATAAAAAAACTATCTACAACAATACAATAACATCCTTCTTTAGGATATAAGAAAACTATCTACAACAGTACAATAACATTGTTTTCAAAGATTCAACATCATTAAATGTAGACCTTGACATGATATTTCCAGAACCTTTTAAAGTAACAATAACATATTCATCGATCCATAGTAATAGAATTAACACAGATTATTATACTCGTATTAATTTTCATGAATTATTATTTTCCAAATTATTCTAAAGTAGAATTAAAGCATTCTTGAGCTACAGACGTAGACGTAACTCAGATCATCATGAGAATAACAATTTTCACATGCCATTTCAGATTCTAGATGCGTAGCAAAGTAAGAAATATCTTTAACAATAACAAATAACGATCTAACCAGTAGTGCTGCAGAGGAGGTACACTTCAAAATAGACATTGTTTCCTCCCAATTGTAGAACTACTTCTCCTCAGTTCATCCTTGAGCCCTTGAGTAGAGATTTATTTACCAAGGCATCAACAACCTTTGTTGATCCTTGCAATAGGCATTTTATGCCTTCCTTCCATGAGAGATTTTTCCTCTAGCGATGTACCACTTTTGTGGTTTTTCACATCATTGGCCTAGGCTCTTTTTCACAAAAGATCGTTTTTATCTCCAATGATGCTTTATGCCAATCCCAACTTGGCATTTATCTCCAGCTAAGAACTTAATGGATCTTTCTCTCCCATCCATTAAGTTTATCTAGAATTCTTTCTAGAATTCTTATCATGCAAAAATTATCTTATATAGAATCTCATTTGCAAGTGTCTGATTTTCAAGTGTTTCCAATTTATCTTTCATTTATTAATAAAACATTTATTTACATAATTATGCCATCACATTTCATGACTTTTCTATCATGTTGGCATCATAGTTTAGTTTTAACAACACAATAATAATACTAATACTTTCAGTAGTGGAGGGATATCACATTTTCCCTCCCTTTTATTTACACCGTCCTCGGTGTTTAAGTTTCATGCCCTTTCTTTTGAAATAATGTTGGATACTTTTTTCTGCATTTGTTCTTCAAGTTCCCAAGTAGCCTCCTCAGGAGTAAAATGCCTCCATTGCACTTTAACCCAAGCGACGATTCAATTCTAGAGCCAAATCTCTTTCCTGTCTAGGATATAGAGTGATTCTGCCAGGAAGTCATCTTCGGGTTCCACCTATAACATTTTCCCATCAATAATGTGAGTACTGTCATGTGCATATTTTTTAAGTAAAGATACATGAAATACATTATGAACTTTAATGTGACTAGGCAAGGCTAATTGGTAAGCTACAAGCCCGAATCATTCCAAAATTTCAAATGGTCCACAGAACTGTGGGGCCAGTTTTGAACAAGTTCCCGTACTCAAAGTGCTTTCCTTAGGTTTCATCCTCAAGTAAACATGGTCCCCAAATTTAAATTCCCTATATGTTCTTTTCTTGGCTGCCTCTTTTGTCGGTCTTGTGCTGTTTTGATATTCTGTTGAATTTTCCACACAATCTATTCCATTTCCTATAATAATTATGGCCCAAGAATCAATTTGTCCTTTGGTTGACTCCAACTGATTGGTGTATGACATTTCTTGCCATACAAATCTTCAAAGGGGCTCATTTTTATAGATGTTTGGTAGCTATTGTTATATGAAAACTCAACTAAATGCAGGAAGTCTTCCCGTTTGGTTTGTTTTTCCATCACATACATTCTGAGGATGTCTTCCAAAATTTGGTTGACCTTTTTAGTTTGTCCATCCTTTTGAGGATGGTATGCCATACTGAAATTTAACTTAGTACCCATGTTTCCAAATAATGCCTTCCAAAATTTTGAGGTTAATTTAGCATTGTTGTCTGATACTATCATTTTAGGTACTCCATGCAGTCAAAAAATTTCTTTCATAAATATATTAGCAATTTGTGTTGTGCCATAGGTGTATTGTACTGGTATGAAATGTGTTACCTTGCTTAGTGTATCCACCACTACCATAATGGAGTTGTGTTGTCTTTTTGTTCATGGTAATCCTGTAATAAAATTTAAGGATATTATTTCCCACTTCCATTCAGGAATAGGTTGTGGATTCAGCAACCCAGATGTTGATGTTCAACTTTAACCTATTGATACTCTATACACATTTATAAATATTCCACCACTTATTTTTTCATGCCTAGCCAAAAGATATTTTTCCTCAATGTTGTGATCATCTTCTAGTATCTCGGATGTCCCACAAATGATTTCTTATGATACTCAACAAGTATTATATTTTTCAACATTGGTACATTGGGTACATACAATTTCCCCCTGTAAATTAGCAGTTTTTCAACATTTTTTGCATAACCTGGAACATTGGTTTGCTGCAATTTTTGTTGCATATCCAGGTATTTTAGGTCCTTATGCATAGAATTTTTAATTTGCTCTAGGAAATCTATTTTAATACTACTGGTGACTATCTCCATTAAATTGTAAACATGCCTACTTAAAGCATCAACTATTTTGTTTTCTTTTCCTTTTATGTGTTTAATGTCGAACTCAAATTCACTGAGAAATGCCATCCATCTAGCTTGCCTTCCATTAAGGTCTGGCTAGATGAAAATATATTCTAGGTTGATATGATCAGTTATCAAATTGATTTTCTTGTCTAATAAATAATGCCTCCACATTTTCAAGGCATGTATAACAACGACTAGCTCTAGATCATATATAACATAATTCCTTTCATGGTTTTTCAACTTCCTTGATTCATACACTATTACGAAATTATCTTGTAATAAAACTCCTCCTAGACCTTCCATACATGCATCACTACAAGCTATAAATTCCTTACCTGGATCTACAAGCTTTAGATTAGGAGATATGGTGAGTAAGTGCTTTAATTTATCAAAAAAATTCTGGCATTCAGTAGTCCACTCAAAATTTTCCCCTTTTTTCTGTAAGGAGGTGATTGGATATGCTATTTTGTAAAATCCTTCAATAAACATGTGGTAATATCCATAAAGTCCCATGAATGACCGACCAACAGCCACATCTCTAGGTATAAGCCAATTAACCATGGATTTTACTTTTTCTAGATCAACTGCTAACCCTTCCTTTGAAATAATATGCCCTAGATATTGTATTTGGTTTTATAGAACTCACACTTACTAAGATTGGCATACAATTTATTTTCCCTTAAAGTTTGCAACGCTAACTTTAGGTGTTCCTTATGTTCTTTATTTCTAGAGTATACCAAAATATCATCAATAAATACTAGCATAATTTTGTCTAAATATTTACTAAGTATATTGTTCATTAAACACATGAAAGTTGTCAGGGCGTTCATAAGAACAAATGGTAACACTACAAACTCCCATATATGGTCCTAAGTGTTGTTTTATAGATGTCCTCATTTTTAATACTCAATTGATGATATCTTGCTCTTAGATTGATTTTGGAAAAGATGGTGGCTCCCCTTGGTTGAATAAATCATCAATGCGAGGTAAGGGATACTTATTCTTCATAGTTAGCTTGTTTAGTTGACAATAATAAATGCACATTCTGAATGTACCACCTTTCTTTTTAGCAAAAAGTACAGGTGCCCCCCATGGTGACACACTAGGCCTAATATATCATTTATCTAGCAGTTCCTGTAATTGCATCTTCAACTCCAATAACTCTGGTGGACTCATCCGGTAAGGTGCTCTAAACATCGGGGCTGCACTAGCTACCATGTCAATGGAGAAGTCTATATCTTTGTGGGGTGATAGACTAGGAATTTCCTCCGGAAAGACATTTAGAAAATCCTTAATGATTGGTACAGTATCCAATTTTATCTCTTTACTTTACTGTTCACTTCCTTCTACATGAACCATAAATATTTGACACCCTTTCCGGGCATTCTTTTTAATTTGCAAGACTATAATTTTCCTAACTAATTTTGGTTTTGGCACACCTTGAATTGTTTCAGTTTGTCCTTGCTGGTTTACACAAGTCACTGTTTTTGATAGGCAATTAATTTATAAGGGCTACTTGATGCTCCAACCAATCCATTCCAATTAATATATCATAAGACTCAAGGGGAAGTACATTTAGGTCTACTATTGTTAAGTAACCATTTAGATTAAGTTGACATTATTTTACTTGGCTAGTGACTCTTCTCTTGTTGCCTATTGTTAATTGCACCAGCTAAGTTGTTCTATATTTTTCAGTTTTGAGTTTACATTTTTCTGCTATTTGTGGCCCAACATAGCTTAACTAGCCCCCGGGTCAATTAAAATAAAAACATATTGGTTGGCGAGAGTACCTTCTATCTCAATCATTGTGGATTGATGTTCCACTTGTCTATCCTCCAAGGTTGCACTTATTCTTGGAATATTCCTAGCAAGGTCATTCATTGTAGTAGCTTCATGGACAACTTGTATATTTTGTACAAACCTGGGGTTGTGTGGACAATCTCTCAACAAATGAGGTTTGCCACACCCCTAACATTTGAGTGATCCCTTCTCCTTGTCTCCATTGCTTCTTTTAACATTCAAATCCATGGTTTTTGACGCCGCCTGAGAATGTGCTTACTGATTTACATTCTCATTGCTAAACTTTTTATGTTGATGATTCATGCCAAAGTTCTTAATATATCCTGGTTTTTGTCGTTTAACTCCCATTGTGGCTTTGGTCATATCCTTATTCTGCCATATCTTAGAACCTTCAACCTTGCTTTAAACTATTGGTAGCATAACCTTGCTTTCCTCATAACCTCATCCATTGTTTTTGGGTTATCAAACTCGATCTGTTCCTTGTAAACTGTAGGCAAGTAGTTGATGAAACACTTCACTTTAGCTTTTTCTACTTTAAGATAAGGGACTTATCTTAGTAAATTTGTAAATTTTTCTACAAACTCATCCATTGTGAGTTGTCATAATCTTAATTCATGAAACTCTTTGGCACAGTGATCATAATATCGCTCACTTAAATAGTGATTCTTAAATTGTTTGTGGAATTCATCCCATGATACTGTTTTTCCTCCAGCAAATGTACACTATTCGCCTCTTCCCACCATTGGGCATCTTTGCCTTGTAATTGGTGAATAGATAATTTGGATCTCAGATTGCTTTCATAATCATAGGCCTGAAAATACTTGTTCATATTCCACAACCAAGCTTCCGCATCCTCCTCCTTCTCCCAATTAAAAGCAAGAGGCTTGATCTTCCAGAATTCTCCTTCGAATTCTGTTTGTTTCTTCCATTTAGATTTTCGAGGATAAGTTTTATTTGACTCCCCTTCGCTATCATATTTTCTTGATTCTGTCCCTCCTTCCTTGAATACCCCTGGTTCCACCGTTTTATGGCTTGATTTTTCCATCAAACTTCTAATCATTTTTTCTTGCTCCTCGCTGACAATATTAGATGTTTATCGCTGCTTCTTAAATATGCTAATTCTTGTGGTAGATTTCATATGATATCCATGAATGGATTAGTAGTTGGGGTAGCTCCATCCCCCAGTTCAATATGCAGACCGTCCCTTGTTGGGATGGCAGGTGTTTCTTCATCCATCTTATTAAGTATGTCCTTAACTTATTTACCCTTCACTTTAGATAGAAAAATCGATTGTTAGTTTTTTTTTCAATATCATATAAATCATACAATTCACACTTATGTTCATTGTTTATTTTTTCTGTGGTGGTTCATTAAGGCCGAGTGGAGAACATAGGCTTTGATACCATCTGTCACATCTCCCTATTGAATTAATTACTTTTCTATTTAATTAATTAATTAATTAATTTATAATCTAATGGAGCATAACTTACTTCCTTCAATGTTATTGGTCAGATATAGATAAACTCTTCTCGAGCATCAATTATATTACTGCCACTGTGATAAACATCTTCTCTTAACATTTTCCAGATCACCATATGCTTGGCTTTTATACAATATGTGTGTATAGTTTGGTATCATACCGTGTTTTTGGGATTAGGTTTCCAAAGTATTGTTAGTTGTTTCTATACTTTCCTAAACTTCTACTTTGGATAAATGTGTGTCACTATAGTTCAATGCTAGCGTTAGGACTACGATTGGTTCTTTTCTTTTTTATTCTTTCACATATACCTATCTACACATATATTTACTCCCAATATTTAACTTCAGGATATAAGTTTCGAACTCTTACACACTTTAATCACCAAGGCCTAGTGCCATACCTTGGTTAACCTTATTATGAAATGGGGTGTTAATGAATGACTATGATAATGTTGTTTACATCTATGCACCACAAGCCTAAATCTTGTTAATGGACCTCCACCTATCATGCTCAGAGTAAAGAACGCATCATTCCAACACAACCACTTAGCTATTATGAATATAATTCATAACAAAATAAATAAATATAACTAATATAAATAGTAAATAATCAATTAGTGATTATATTAAGAAGTCATTAGTTAAGTGAAAAGGCATGTCTAAACGACATGGCCGGTTACGAAAGGACACCTACTTAGGTGTATGTATATTATATATATATATATATATATATATATATATATATATATATATATATATGCGGTTCCTCATTGTAACAATCATCACTTATACATTTTTATATATATAAATTATTATTATTAAATACCTCTTGTATATTTTTACATTCAAGTCTACAAGCTATCAATTTTTATGCTTCAGTGGTATTAAAGCCATGGCGCATAATATAATCATGCAGGTCTTGATTGATTTTCATTGCACAATGTGCCATTACGTTCACATCCTGAATGCGTTGAATAGTTTAGTAAAATTCAAGAAGCATTTCAGCATTTAGAAAAATCATTTGCAGAAGTTAAAAAAGCTCGAAAGGAAATCGATAATAAGGAAAATGATCTAGATGATGATTTCGATGAAGCTTATATAGATCAAGCTGAGGATTCAAATAAAGATGACCTTGATGTGAATGAGGATGATCCAGATCAAGATAATGATTCCAATGAAGCTAATATAGATCAAGAAGATTATGATGTTGAAAATCTAGATAAAGTGGATCTTGATGTGGATGAGAATGATATAGATCAAGATGATGATCTAGATGAAAATGATATCCATCAAGATTATGTAGATCAAGATGATGATCAAGATGAAGATGATGTGGATGAGGACTATCTTGAGAAATAAGAAGATGAACAATATCTTAACAAAAATAAAGTTATTGTGAGTTGCACTTTGAGCTTTCATCAACAAGTATTTTATCGGGCCATCAAGAATAAGATCTCCATGGCTGAATTATTTGATAGAGATCAAGCTCATCCTAGCAAAAACAATGTTTTTAACCTCATCAACATTGTTATGCAACTGAGAAAGGTATGCAATCATCTGATCTATTTGAAAGAAATGAAGGCAAGGTTGTTGTAGATGGCCTGGGGTACCAAAATTATGATGCCAAACCCAGTTTGAATCGCAAATATATGGACACAACAAAAAGGTCGAAGATAAAGGAATGTTTGGGGAATGATCTGAACAAGACACAAATACTGAATATGACAGTGCCTAGAAATGAAAACGGGACTGACCTCTTCTTAAGAAATCAACAAAATAAAAAAGTAAGAATGGATCATGATAAGCTTCAAGAGGACTTGTTCGTTCTTTTCGAAAAGCAACCACGTTATAAATTCACTTAACTTGTCAGTCAGACAGCCCATGTGACACCGTTGCGCACCCTTGACTCTATTTCCTTGTCAACAACTCTGTCCAATGAAAGCTCCTCAGCCTATACACCGTTGGCCATACCATATTTGTTGCTGCCATCCATTCCATTGACCATCGATATGAAGTGAGTTAAAATAGCAAACACCCAAAAATTGTGCCGACCTGAAAAACCGTGACTTTCGGAACCTTGCTTAGTTAATTTATATTTACACCGTTATATAAAGTTCACATGTTTCATTCAAAGGAAAGTAAGAATTCCTCTCAAGAAACCTCTTTCCACATCGATTTTATACCGCCGTATGGACAAAAGGAAGGCGTAGGCAAATATGAACTTTGAAGGAGAGGAAGACTAGGATGTTGAGTTGATACAAGAATTCGTTCACAAAGAGGGGGAAGCCATTGCTCCCAAAAAAACAATGACACAGGATCAGGAATTTTCGCAGCAACTAACGAACTCTAATTTTTATGGCTTCAACTTGGCTAATTCGCATCGTTTTTTATTTCTCTGCACCTGCACTGTCCAATGCTCGACCCATTCGGCTCCCCCGTCCATGCTGCCACACTATCCATAGCCAAAATCCACCCTTGTTCCCCCACACTACTCCCTGTGCTTGACATACCTGCTCCTTGTGCTGATCCCCTCATTCTCGACATACCCTGCTCGACCACCACCCGATAAAGTGCCTCTTCACTCTTTGATCACCACGTCTGCGACAACCTATCTCTCCCCACTGCAACAATTCTCGGTGTCGTTGTGACCTCCAAGCAAACGCTGTCAGAAATCCTATTCGAAGGGTTAATGAAGAACATCACATTAGTTGTTCGTAAGATGACTTGGTTGGTAAATTAGAAAAAAAAAATAAATTCATTAATATGAACTATATTATATATTAATTTTAATATATTTATATATTAAATACAATTAATAATAATAATAATTAAGTATTTAATAATTATATAATTATATATTATATATGTATATATATTATATATATATATATATATATATATATATAATAAATAGAGTTATTGAAAAAATAAAGTTATTTAAAAAAAACGATAACCCTGGATTCAAATCAGAGTTACCAACGAATCATAGAAGACGAGCTACCAATGGTGTAGTAGCTACCAATGACTCAGTCAAAGGAAGAAAGTATTAGCGGTTAAGTGTAAAGAAGACATTTGCGGCATTCCTGGCAGATAAGAGATCAAGTCTTTTCATCAACAAGCTTTGAGGACAAAGCTTCTGAAGAAAGGGGCTATGTTATGAATATAATGCATAACAAAATAAATAAATATAAATAATATAAATACTAAGTAATCAATTAGTGATTATGTTAAGAAGTCATTAGTTAAGTGAAAAGGCATGTCTAAAAGACATGCCCAGTCACAAAAGGATACTTGCTTAGGTATATATATGCGGGTCCTCATTGTAACATTCATCACTTATACATTTTTATATATAATAAATTATTATTATTAAATACCTCTTGTGTATTTTTACATTCAAGTCTACAAGCTATCAGTTTTTATGCTTCAGTAGCTCTCTTCACATGATGAGCTGAGGGGTGTTCATGTGATGAGCTCTGGGTTTCTAGTTTGTATTAAACAGTGGTGATGGCCCGAAAAGATATCAATGGTCAGATCTTCTTTACTCAAACCCTAGTCCATTTTTTTCCAAACCTAACTTCCATTCAATCAGATTTGTTGCCGTGTTCGGGGTATGCAGGTTTTGTAGAGTTCCTCTTTCAGAGTCCTGAGAGAACAGGGTCTGCAATATTCTCAGCTCATCATCTGATGTCCATTCGATGCGACTACAACCACATCTAGCGTGATCTGCTGCTTACAGGTAACCACTTATTTTTTTTTGTCTGAATTTCATATGAACGCGTTTCTATAGATTACAAGATATACATAAGGTTTTCTACCATGGTGTTTCTTCCCAAGTTAGAATTTACTTTTGAATTTGGTACTATGTAGGCAAGTATGACATTTCCTGGGGATACTTCATCCCTTTTCGGCATAGTTGATACATGGCGAGCAACTTTAGGTAATGCCTTTTACTTTGCCTATGCTCTGGTTCCTTGAAAGGTTTCTATTGTGTTGTATTTTTATTTTAAACATTCTCTTTTTATCCATGTACAGGGATTAAGGTTCAAGCTGCTATTGTGATCTGTAGGGTTTCAAGGTTCACGAGTACCTTGCTACAAAATTCTTTCATTGAATTTCTAGAGTTTAGCTTGAGCTTTGCGCTAAGCGTCTCCTAGGTAAATAATTCATGTTTTATGTTGCTTCCCTAGTGAATTTCACACTGAGACAAGGTTTTATAACTATTCTGTCTCCCTTACTCTGTTCTCGCTTGACATAGGTACCTGGGTTTAATTTCCTTCCTCCCTTTGCTCGACAGGTAAGATTTGACCCCTAAATTCTTTGTTTCTTTTCTACAATGGTTATTCAATCAACAGACGTTGTCACTTCTAATATTGGGTCTTTGCATTTTTTTCCTGGTCATAGTTACCTTGTGAATCTTTTGGCTATGGTTTGATTCCACTGCTCGCAGGGTTTCATCCTTCTGTTAATTGGTTTCATTGTTGTTTCAATTCTAGGTTGGTTGAATCTCCTCAACTTCAATGGGATTTGGGTGTTGGAATATCTACGAACTTTTCTTGAATTTCTCTCTATGAGTTTTCAACAATATCTCTTGTTGCTTTGATGCACAATGCTTGATCGCCTTTCCTGGAACATTGGTCCTTGGATGGCTCTGTAGAGGAAGCATATACCTATGCTCTAACTTGGATTTAATTGGTAAAGCCTTACTTTTAACTGTACATGTAACCTTTATCATTTGGTAGCTCATCTTAGTAGACTTCACTCTCTAGAGATTACTGTATTTTAGTCTATTTATCTGGCTTACAAATATATGTATGATATGAGGTTGACGACATACATGTTATATACCTTATTTAATGGAAATGGAATTTGCTAAAGTTTGATTATCTAAAGCTTTGTTATGTTTATGGTTTCTAGAGTAAACTCTTTCAGTCACTAATTTATTGTGCCATCATATGAGTTCTTCTCCAGTTTTCTTGCTCTTTTCTAATTACACTATACATTGAGATTTGAATGACATATAGAATAGTTTGATAGCTATATAATTTTCCTTCTACGCTTCCCCCTATTTCTAATTCTACTGAAATTGCGCAATTCCTTGTATAATAATTTCTAGGTGCCTTTTATATCAACCCTGTTTAGATAGAGTAATCATTGCATGCCTAAGGTATACCCTACAGTGTGGTTCCAATGCCTATGGACATATTGTGCATGCACTTCATGAAATTCAAATTCATTTCTCATAATTTTTCATATCTAATAAGGGTTCTCTATGGCCTGTTGCAAAAAGAGCAGAATGGCTCCAACCCTTAATCTAATTGATATGATTTAGTTCTTGTTTGTGTAACATAATCATGTTTTCTCAATTACCTAATAATTATTTCGCTACATTGTTTACCTATCTTATTTAAATTGTCATAGGTCTCACTACTACCCTACTATTGTAGTATGTGATGATGATATATTGTAATGATTTAGAAGGATTCCTTTTTTACTCATCGACCTAAATGGACATTGCCTCACAACTATTCATTCCTACACTTTAAAATTCTTAATATATAATGGTCGTCACTGCTTGCGTTGGTGATGTCTACATACCTTGCCACAATTTTCATTATTAGTTGAATTATGATCATAGGAACAAAATATTTTGACTACTAAATATGATTCCCCAGGTGGACCTACAGTTTGTACACAAGTAACATTTGTCTATAGCCAATATGTGTAATCCATTATTTATAGACCACAACTTCTAGCATCACTGTACTCCCTAATATTACAATAATTTTTGTTATAAAACGACTATAGCTTAGAGTTCCTATATCAATAATGTATTCAACATGCCATCTAAATTCCCTAGGGTAACAAAAGACTATCTACAACAGTAAACTAACATTCCTTTAAAATTATTAGGATATAAGAAAATTGTCTACAACATTACAATAACATTCTTTTCAAAGATTCAACATCATAACAAGGATGTTTTTTGTAGACCCTTTCATGAAAATTCTAGAACCTTTTAAAGTAACAATAACGTATTCATCAATCCACAACAGTAGACTTAACACAAATTATTATAATTGTCATAATTTTCATGAATTGTTATTTTCCAAATTATTCTAAAGTAGAATTAAAGCATTCTTAAGCTACAAATATAGACATAACCCAGATCATCATGAGAATAACAATTTTCACATGCCATTTTAGATTCTAGATGCGTAGCAAAGTAAGAACAATATTTAACAGTAACAAATAATGATCTAACCAGTAGCACTGCAAAGGAGGTACACTTGAAAATAGACATTGTTTCTTCCCAATTGTAGAACTGCTTCTCCTCAGTTCACCCCCGAGTAGAGATTCATTTTCCAAGGCATCAACAACCTCTATTTATCCTTGCAATATGCATTTTATGCCTTCCTTCCATGAGGGATTTTTTCTCTAACATCGTCTCTCTTTTATGGTTTTTCACACCACTGGCCTAGGCTCCTTTTTACAAAATATTGTTTTTATATCCAACGATGCTTTATGCGAATCCCAACTTATCATTTATCTCCAACTAAGAACTTAATGGATCTTTCTCTCCAACCCATTAAGTTTATCTAGAGTTCTTTGTAGAATTCTTATCATGGAAAAATTATCTTATATAGAATCTCATCTGCAAGTGTCTAATTTTAAAGTGTTTCCAATTCATCATTCATTTATTAATAAATCCTTTATTTACATAATTATGTCATCACATTTCATGACTTTTTTGTCATGTTGACATCATAGTTCAATTTTAACAAAACAATATAATACTAATACTTTTAGTAGTGGAGGGATATCATAGTCTCATATAAAAGATACAATGTGTGAATATAAAAGATACAATGCCTAAATATAAATGATACAATGCATGAATTATAAAGGATGCAATGCATGAACATAAAAGATACAATGCATGAAATGCCCTGGAGAAGAAGATTTGGGAGCTAATGGGTCTAAGGATTTGACCCATCTCTCCTGACATCTGAGGTTGAATGAATTACACTAAAGAAAATCAACAAAGTCTGTTGCCCCAATGAAGAGTAGGTGGAAAGTGTGGTCTGTCCACTAAATTGTTGTCTCGGGGAGTTTTCACATTTATGAGGTCTAGAGGACCTAATCCATCTCCCAGGAACGAATTATTGTTGATATCTCGTGTGGTAGGGTGAGGTCCCACAAATCCTCACTGATTTAGAGTTTGGATATTTACTAGTATCAATCAGTCTCTTGGTGCCCCTATCTGAAGCTAGCACCTTGAAAAATGTCGTGATCCTCTATGTGGGGTCTGATCTGATGGGAGGCTGAAGAATATGCACTCAGAACTTGAGATCCTCATGCATATATAGGGTCAAACATCTCTAATCATGATACCTAAAAAATACATCGAGGGTCTGAGAATCTTTGAACAAGCAATGGAACATTCCTCGAATCTCATAATAGACAAGGCATCCAAAAATGAAGTGCACGTTGGTCTCCACTTCCTTTAAATGACATATCTAGCAGATTCTATGTGGTCTATCAATATGGTGGTTGGTCTCTACTTGAAGTCTATGAGAACCTACTTTGAACTGGCCTGGAGGAATGTGAAGATCATGCATCCAGTGGCGAAACATATACTAGGGTCGAACAATGAGCTTGTCTCTTAACTCCATGAAGTGCTCAACATAGAAGGCCATATTTGGGCGCAACCCTCCTAGAGGATTGACCCAAGTGACCTGGATGAACTGTCTATAGATGTGCTCCCTGATGATCTTGTTTAACTTCTATTTTGTAGGTAAAAGGTGACCAGGAGCATCTAAGGAATATTGAAAGGAAGGGAGACATTCCAATTGAATCCCCATCAAATATAAGAGATCTGAAACTCCTATAAACCAACATCTATCCTGGCCCGAGGGAGTAGAATGGGAAATATTCACAAAGAGAAATATGCCAAGTAAGGATATTAGTCCCTACTCTTTGTCTAGTCTACAAAGCCCTAAACACAATGCAAGAATGAAACCAATCTAAAGACCATCTCTGGATGAAAGGGCTGAGCTACAAACTTTGCAAGGATAATGTGCTGAGATACTATCTGTTTTCATATAATGATGTGGCAAAGAACAAGAATCTAGAATCTCTTAGCTGAAGCCCAATCTGACTCAAGTAAAGATGGTCCCCAAATCTCTGAGCCATATATAATAGTGGGACAAATCAAGGTGTCCATGAGGCTTATCTTGGACAAGATGTCCTGGAAGTGATGTCGAAAGCACTGTCTCTCAAGAAGGGCTAAGGATCAATATTCTTTGTTGATATGAGGTCGAGGCACTAGTCGCAAACTAAAGTGGGGACCTGAGAATTGCACCCCGAAGTAAGTATATGTGCTGGTGATATCAACCCCCTCCCCTCTGAATAGGAAGTGAAGGTATAAATTTTTCTTCACCCCATTGAAGATCATAAACTTGGTTTTACCCAGGTTGATCGTTAACTATCAAATATCACAAAATAGAGCTAAGACATCTGGCTGCCTCTGTAATCCTTTTGGGGATGGGGAGAGGAGAACCACGTTCTCAGCAAAGAGTAGAGTAGATATTATAACCTGGTGAATAAGGTAAACATCGGTGTCCTGGATATGCTTGTTTAGAAATGCCTCCAACTCATCAAAATAGATACCAAACAAGGTAGGGGACAATGGACAACCTTGTTTAACCCGAATAGTGATTCAAATGAAATTAAACATCCCATCTGTTTGAAGACAACTAAGGAAAAACTCATATAGGTCCATAACAGTTTTTAATAGGGTGTCAGAGATGTCAATATCTTTGAAGTAAGGCTTCCCTCGGCACATAGTCAAAATATTTATGAAAATCTACAAAACAATAGTAGAATTTCAAAGAGTGGTGTCGTGCCTCCTCAATCACAACTCAGAGGGTGAAGATGTGATTGTTGGTCTGATTATTTGGTCGAAAACTCACTTGTCCCCTAGCTTTGAGTTGTCTCTGCTCAAGGTCA
>APFE031264502.1:2546-15945 GCA_000404065.3 Pinus taeda | reverse complement strand
ATAACAGTAGCGATAGGTGAATGACTAAAACTATTGACAGAAATGTAAGTAAATAAAACTATCCCGGGAATCTAATTGAACTTCTAAAGCGTAGCTTTTGATGTTCTATATCCTAAAAATGTAATTATATAGATAACCGCACTCTCAAAACACAGATATTAAATCATTCAAGATTACTGTACCTAAATAGTTAGATATAGTGATTAAAGCAATACTACTAAACTTTAAAGGTTCATACCATTAATGCATACATGATTAAAAATAAGGCATATCATCTGAACATCCAATAGTGGTATGAACAAGATTTCCTATTATTACACATGCATACAGTTAATGATAGCAAGAATAATTACACAGTGAAATCATATACACAGAATGAATCCAAACAAAGGATAAAAATACCATTTGAATCATAAGCCACTCCCGATATGAATCGCTATGTATGGCTTCTACTTCAACGCATAACAATCTTTGCATCAATGACAGTAGTGCACAATTGAATCAAGAAATTTCTCCATTAAAGTAAAAGCAAGTGGTCGAGTTTCATAAAAGAATAGAGGTTGAAGCACAATAGTGCAAACTTCAGTCTATTAAGTCTTATACAAAATTTTACGACCCTTTCTAAATGCATGAAAGGGTCTACAAATACTATGCTAATCTAAAATATCTATAAAAACAGAAAAGCTAACTAAGCTGATGTCAATAAATTCTTGTTGCTATTTTGCTGGCAATCAGAGGAGCTGGATGATGAATCACTCTGTCGGCTGCTTTCCCTTGTACCTGAGTTGATTGATGGTGAGCATTGGCTCAACTTCAGGGGGTTTGTTGAGCCTGGAACTGAGCTGGGCAGCGTAGGTGGAATCTTGGATATCGGGGATCATGCATTGAACGGCATCGGTTAGGCATTTGAGAGCAGATCTTTGTTCATGCGGCTTGATTAGAAACTGCCAATATGCATCCATGTCTAAAGAGTTAACCGTGATGATTGATCTTGCTCTGCCCTCTAGATCAGGGTAGCATGTTTGTTCCAATGTATTTGCAGTAGTAATTTTTCCAGGTGTGCATTGGGAAGCAATATTGGCCAAATATAGAGTATCATTTACTAGATCGGCCAAATTACCAGCGGTTAATGTACATCTTGATGCTGCCCTTTCTGCCTTTAATATTTGTGTCTGGCATTCTGTAAACAATATATTTTTATGGACCTCCAGTATTCGAGGCAAATTGGCTTCCTTACCTGACTTTGAATCTTGCCATTGAATATAGCCTGTGATATCTTCTTCTGCTTGATTGTATTGTTCTCTAGCCTTTTCTACCTGCTCGCTCACAGTCGTAGCTAATTCACAGAGTGGTTCTGCTTGAGAGAGGGATTGTGCCAAGAGTTTAATTTGGGATACAAGTGCTTTGTTGATTATCATTGCTTCTTTTTTGAATTCTTGTATCTGCGCATCTCCCTTGGTAGCTTCCAACTGTGCTGTAATTTGAACAATACGTTCATCTTTGGCCTTCAAAGATTGCTCATTTGCCACTTTTAGTTGCTCCAATACCTCTGTCAACTCGTTTTGCCTTTGGATGGCTGCCTGGGTGATCGACTGTTTCTCCTCCTGCCATTGCTGCATCAATTGGCTATGGATTTTCTGCTGTTCCAATAGCTGCTCGCTTACGCGCACTGTTTCTTGTTGGTGTCCTGCTAATCGCTGCTCAGCTTGTATTACCCTTTGTCTGACATCTGCTAATTCCGTTTGAAGAGTTAAAATCTCCTGATCCTTTGTCTTTAAGAGAAATGCTACCTCTGATGCTTTGTCAATAGTGGCAACTGAATAAGCTCCTACATATTGTGACAACTTGGTCAGGTCATCAGAGGGATTGAGTTTCTCCCTCCAGACTACGTTGCCCGTAAGTGATTGTTCAGGAAAGAGGGGAGGTTGATCAATCCTCTGCCTTTTTCTTGATCGCTTTACTACGACTTTATGTTTAGGGCTGTAGAAGACGTTTAGTGGAGGAATGTCTTCTACCAGGAGAGTGATTTGGTCGCTAGGACCTTTTGGAATTATTTCTACATTCATAACTTTGGGTGGGCCGGTGGTTGTGCTCAAATCCTGGGATGAGCCTTCCTTCTGTATGCCGCTGCTTTTAGGAGTCTCGGTATTCTGTGAATCCTTAGTTCCACCGATAATGGTACTAAAATGCTGCCATTCCTTTTGCAGCTCGGGGTCTGTAACAGTATCCTTATTAGTATCGGTGGTGTTTTGCTTGGACTGGAACTCCTTTAGCAGTTGTTCTTTTTTCTCTTTCTCTTGCCGTTCATGTTCCTTGTGCTGGATCTCTGCCTGCTCCTTTCTTAATCTGTCTTCCTCTTCCTTTCTCAATCTATCTTCCTCTTCCTTTCTTAAGCGTTCTGCTTGTTCTCGTTTTAAGAGTTCTTCTTGTTCTTTTGCTAAACGCTCTGCCTGCTCTTTCCTCAGTTTTTCCTCTTGGTTTTTCTTCTGTTGTTCCTCTTGCTCATTCGCTTTGGTTTTCAGTGTAGCAGGGGGTTCTTTCTGTTGTTGCTTGCCAGGCTCGCTTGAAGACGCCGCTTGGGTTGGCATTATTAAATCCAGGGGTAGAGTTTGCAACCTCTGTTCCCTGAGCTTATTGAACTCAGATAACCCTTCGTCATTATACCTTGTTTTAGCAAGCTCATTAGCATGACCAATTGATTCTACTGAGGCAAACATATCATCAAAAATATCCTCTTTATGCTCAAATGTTGATAATTTGGCATGCTCTAGAGCGGCGTATGCATATTTTCTGGGGTCATATGCTCTGTTTGGGATTATAGGAAGGTTTAGGGATTGAATTTTTATGGCTTCTTTTTTTGCATGTTTTAAATCATGCAAGGTGAAAACTCCACATCTTAAAGGAAAAGTTGGCCAGCCCCTTTTTTTCTTTAACCTAAGAGTCTGTGTGGTACTCTTAGCTGAAAGTTGGTAGGCAATTTCCCGGGCTAACAATTTGTCAGGAACATATAATGGAAGGACATGGGGATTGGCTTGACTGCCAAAGACTCTAACATATGTAAAATATTCTTCCCCAAACCAGCTACCCACTGACGGCAGGTCAAAAGAGGCTAAGTAAGAGATCCTTGGAATGGGCTTATTAAAAATGGCGTAATAGATAGGAATCATGAAACCGTTACAGATATGATACAAGTGAGCTTTATGAGACGACTTCCACATCTTACGGTGGTAAATATGGATGGGGGAGGGGTCCTGTGTGGTCCACCTCCAACCGAGAATAGGAAATTCGGAATTAAAACACAAGGTATCCAAAATATAAGCGTTGTAGTAGAATGGAGGGATTATCCTCTCGCTAACTCTGGTCTTATTCCTAAATTCACTAACAGCAAGGGCAAGCTTATCTGAAAGGATAGTGGCCCAATCCATAATCCAACTGTTGACTGCCGCCTCCATGAGGGGAACCATTTCTATAGTAAAAATGGCGGAATCATGCAGACCCCATAATCTACACATCATTATAGCGGCATAGCAATAAGGTGAACACAAGGAGTCGACTGAGTACTTACCGGAGGATTCATGTTTGTGCTTGCTTGGATTCTGCCTCCACTCTTTGATGGGTTCAGACTCGATTTCATTCTCACTTGCGAACTTCTCCAGAAAGGCGCTATTGTAAACTTTCTCTGGCACAGGCAAATGATACATTTGCCTCAAATCCTCTGGCTTGAAGGAACCAAAAATCCTTCCATCTTTTGCGACGAAAGTTCTGTCTGTGATGGGAATTTCTTCAATTGCCCACTTGATAACATCGGTGTATGGAAGCATTTCCTCTCTTGCCGCTATCCTATGTAGGAAGGAGTCGGCCAAGTCCTTGAGAGTGCATTCTGATTTTTTGGTAGAATCTGCGGTAGCTTCTTCTACCACCTGCTCAGGCTTCTCTGCTTCCAGCAAATCATAAGTTCCTTGCCAAGTTGTTCTGGCAAGTCCCGCGCACGTTGTATCTGATATCAAACCTTTCTTACTGTTTACTATTAGTTGCGGCGTGGCTGGTGATTCAATAGTGCCTGCGACCTTCTTCTGTTTTTTACCCATTATGCCTGAATTGCTTGGTAAATCTGTAATCTGCACAGAAAGGTGGTTTTGGCGTAATACTGAGATAATAATGAAACTCGCAACTGAGAGTAAAATAGAAAGAAGAACGTCGATATATTTCGCCTTTATTAAAACAGCGCAGATATGATCTATAGGCAGATCTGAAAAGATGGATTCATTAAGGGACCGTATAGGACCTGCCACCTTATAAATGCTCATTAGTGCGATATTTGCCTAAGGATCTTTTAAATCATGCAATGGGCGTACTGGCGGCCGAGCGGGAATGATTATGGCTTAATTGTCATTAACTCGAGCTTTCCAATCATTCTAACGGCTTTTCGTTGAAAATTGTGCCTTATCTTATCGGATCGGGCAGGGCGCGAGGATAGTTTTAACAATGTTTCGAATGCTGCCGATCGTCGATTGCCGATATCGGATCGGGGAAAGGGCCTATGCGCATTAAGGATTCAACGGGGGTAACCACCGATCGCCGATTGCCGATATCGGGTCGGGGAAAAGTCTATGAGCAATGCTTGATATACAAAGGGAACCGCCGATCACCGATATCGCCGATAGCTTTATCGGGTTGGGACTTTATCGATAGGCATGATAATGGTGCACAAGAAAATGGCCGATTGCCGATATCGCCGATAGCTTTATCGGGTCAGGGCTTTTGCCGATGGGCGCGATAGTGTTGCATAAGGGAATGCCGATTGCCGATATCGCCAATAATTTTATCGGGTCGGGGGAAGCCTTTTGATTGCTTAGCGCATACATATTCGCTTTATTTCCAATTTTTAAAGAGATATTGCTTTCCTTGGATTTATTGGACTTTTATAAAGTAAGGATTATTGACATCATTTTTTTATTTTGGAAGGGACCCATTTCATATTTTAATGGTTTTGTGAATAATAATAAATATGAAATGGGGGGTTGTTTTGCAAGGCACAACACGTCGATCCAGTAAGTAATCCCGAGGAGCTCGCTACAGTAGCCGTAGCATTAAATCCAGCCAGCTACCCTTGAGATCAACGATCGGATCAATGGTGAAGTATCCGAGGTAGGACCAGTTGTCCACCTCTCGAACCATCGGAATTTAAGAGGCAAGATTTGTTAAGGTTCGCTGTCAGCACAGCCATACAGAGAGTAAATAGGTTCATATGCCAAGGCAGTGCTGAATTAAAAATCAACTATAACGCCATATTTCATTCCCGCTAAGTTTAATGGTGGGTTTATAACATTGTAATATTTATCGTTTAATGGATGGGTCGTAACATTGTAATTTTTACCGTTTAATGGATGGGTTATAACATTGTAACATTTACTCTTTGCGATTAAGTTATTCATCCATGGCATAAAAAAGATAGGTAATTTTTTTTTTTTTTTTGGGTTATTAATTTCTTGATTAGAGGGTTGTGACATATGGTATCGGAGCCAAGTTACAGCACTGAGCCCTCTAGGTAAGATAACAATGACATCTAAGGACACTGTATTAAATGTAAAAAAAAAAAAGAAAAAAAAAAGCAAAACAAAACATTTAGAAGTGTGATATGATCATTCTCATTATTACCCTTGAAGCACAGGATCAGGGTTCTGAAGACGGCAACATGAGGAGGGCAGATAATACACCTCGACGACCAGTAATGGGGCAGGGCGTGCCTGGCCCTGAAAATAACCCAGAACTGTGGGTACAGCTTGGAGAAGAAGCCAGAATCACAAATCAAGCAATTCTGGAAACAGTACAGGAACTTAAGAATGAGATGGCTCGACTGCGAGAAGATAATGCTCGATTAACAATAGAACAAGAAAGAATTTTGAAAAGTTTGTCCGACAGACAAAATCAACCACCAGTTAATCCTAGTGCAGAACAGCAAAGAATGTCTGAAGAACAGAACCATCATATACCCCTCGGAGGATCGGAGGAGCAGGAGGAACGTTCCGATAATGCATTTGAACAACAAACCTCGAAAAGACAAAGGGTGGAACTACAAGGGGAATTCCGCAAGATTAAGCCACCGCATTTTGACGGAGAACAAGAAGAAGCAGCTGAAGCATGGTTAATCAATATGAACAAGTATTTTCAGCTTTATGAATATGACCACAATCTTAAGGCACGGTTGGTTATTTTTCAATTACAGGGAAAGGCCACCTTATGGTGGGAGGAGGTGAAGATTGTAAAAGGAGTTACTGAGTAGACCATTACTTGGGATAATTTTCAAAGGTTCTTTAAAGAAAGATATCTAACTGAGCGCTTTTACGATGAAAACGAAAGAGAATTCCATGACTTGCGATTGGGGCAACAGACTATGGATGAATTCATCACCCGTTTTACTTCCTTACTTCGTTATGTGCCATATATAAGGGAGGAAAAAGCAAAGGTACAACGATTTGTTAGTAGTTTACCACCATATATGCGGGAGAGAATTGAATTTGATAATCCAAAATCAATGGATGAGGTAATCCGCAAGGCTAGAATCTATTATCAACAAAGTAAGCAAAAAGGGGAAGTTGCTAGCAGGAAATGGAATGAGAAAAAGGGCTTTAAGGCAGTTGGAAACAACAAAGGAAATCGCAGCAATGGAAATAAGGGGAATGGCAAAGGACGAAATAGCAGATTTGCCGCCAAAACCACATCTAAATTTAGAGCTACAAATGAGTCCAAAGTCAACGAACAGCAACCAAGGTTAGACAGTGAAGGGACAACAAGACCCCCGGTGTAGTGCTTGGGTTGTGGAGGACCCCATTACAGTAAGAACTGCCCACAGCGAAAAGGAACTGAGCAGTTATCCCAAATTCATGAAGCCTCAACAGTTGGCGAGGTTGGACGTAGTATACCCAGAATTAATGCGGCTTTGCAAGACCGGCAAGCGGAATATTAGCCAACTATGGTCGAATTCGAAGGTAAAATCTCAAACCTTATCATAACTGTTTTAATTGATCCTGGGGCTACACTAAGCTATGTGAGCCCAAAGGTGGTGGAACATTGTAATTTACAATCTGTTAAATTTAAAAACCCATGGCTGGTACAATTAGCTACAGGAGCCAAACGATGGGTAACATCTAAAGTCAACGATTTCTCTTTTACTATAGCAGGTCAGCTAGTAACGGCTGATTTGAACATGCTTCCTCTTGGCACCTATGATATTATAATCGGTATGGAATGGTTGGAAAAACACTGGTCATTAGTTGATTGTAAAACCAAGATTATTTACTATAGAGACCAAGAAGGAAACAGGAAAGAAATGCAGGGGACTAAACGACTAGTGCAGGTTCGACCGATAACTGCAAACCAGCTAGTAAAATGTGTACAGAAAGGGTTTCAGGTCTACGCCATCCAGGTGGGATATGCGGATTCAAAGGATAAAACAGCTTCTTTGAACAATATTCCTATAGTACAAGAATTTACAGATGTATTTCCGGAAGAAATTCCTGGACTACCGCCAAGAAGAAACATAGATTTTACCATTGAGTTGGTACCAAGTTCCGCACCAGTATCATGAGCACCCTATAGAATGAGTGTACCCGAATTGACAGAATTAAAAATGCAGTTGCAAGAGTTACTAGATAAGGACTACATTCATCCTAGCATGTCTCCATGGGGAGCCCCAGTACTATTTGTCAAGAAAAATGATGGAACCCTCCGGATGTGCATCAACTACCGACAATTGAATAAGTTGACCATCAAAAATAAATATACTTTACCACGGATCGATGAACTGTTCGATCAAGTGAAGGGTGCGACGGTGTTCTCTAAGATCGACTTGCGATCAGGCTAGCATCAGATTCGAATTAAAGAAGAAGATATCACTAAAACAACTTTTAGAACGAGGTATGGTCACTACGAATTTGTAGTCTTGCCATTCGGGCTAACTAACGCCCCTGCCACCTTCATGTGTTTAATGAACAGCATTTTCCATCGTTACTTGGATCGATTTGTGCTGATATTTATTGATGACATATTAATATATTCATGCACCATCGAGGAACATTATGAACATCTCAGAATGGTATTACAGACCCTTCGAGAGCATCAGTTGTACGCTAAGTTTAGTAAATGTGATTTCCTTAGAGAAGAAATCCAATATCTGGGTCACGTAATCATAAAGGATGGAATCGCAGTGGACCCAGAAAAGATAAAGGCCATAATGGAGTGGCCTGTACCAAAAGATGTAGCAGGCGTCCAATCTTTTATGGGATTAGCTGGATATTATAGAAGGTTTGTGGAGGGCTTTTCTAAAGTGGCTTTTCCCATTACCTCATTACAGAAAAAGGGAAAGGTATTTCATTGGACCCCAAGCTGCCAGAAAAGCTTCGAGCAATTGAAACATCTGCTCACCACAGCACCTATTTTGAGTATAGCCGACCCTAATAAAGATTATGTGGTATGTACAGGTGCAAGTAAAGAGGGATTAGGGGGGGTCTTGATGGAAGAAGGCAAAGTAATTGCATACAAGTCTCGAAAACTAAAAGAACATGAACAGAAATATTCTACTTATTATTTGGAGTTGGCTGCTATCATACATGCCTTAAAGATGTGGCGGCATTATCCTATGGGTAGGAAATTTTTGCTGCTCACCGACCACGTTAGTTTAACCAACTATTTTAGCCAGCCTACTTTAAACGCTAGGCAAGCGCGGTGGGTGGACTTTTTAAGCGGCTTTGACTTCGATATAAAACATTTGCAGGGAAAAGAAAACAGAGTGGCCGACGCTTTGAGCCGGAAAATACAAAATTTCTATGAAGTTTCCATTAGTGAATGGAAAAGTCCATTTTTGGAAATAATAAAGGAAATTTCAGACCAAGATACTGAATATCAGCAGCTTAAACTGCAAATACAACAATCTGCTAGAGGAGACAGCCAACAAGAATATGAATTAGGTGATGCTGGATTAATCTATTTCAAGCAAAGGTTATATGTACCCAATCGAAGCAGAATTAAAAATTTAGTTATGGATGAATTTCATATCAGCCATTATGTGGGCCACCCAGGTTATCAGAAGATGATTACTGCAATCTGGAAAGAATATTTTTGGCCAGGAATGAAGAAGAGCATTGTCGAGTATTTGGCACGGTGTTTAGAGTTCAACAGATTAAAGCTGAGCATCAGCATCCAGTAGGTTTGTTACAACCATTACCCATCCCCGAATGGAAATGGGAAATCATCTCCATGGACTTTATTACTGGGTTACCTAGAACGAAGAAAAACAACGACTCCATTATGGTGGTGGTAGACAAACTAAGTAAGGCTGCACATTTCATACCTGTACAATCCACGTATAAAGCTGCACAAATTGCTCATATTTTTATGCAGAATGTGTTCAGGTTACATGGACTTGCGAAAACAATAATTTCCGATCGTGATGTGAAGTTCACATCAGCATTTTGGAAAACACTGTTTGTTGATTTAGGAACTCAGTTGAATTTCAGTACAGCGTACCATCCTCAAATTGATGGACAGACGGAACGGGTGAACCAAGTGGTAGAGGACATGTTAAGGGCTTATGTCATGCAACAACCCACACTATGGGAAGAATATTTACATTTGGTAGAATTTGCATATAACAATGGGTATCATACCTCTACGTAAATGAGCCCATTTGAGGTCATGTATGGCCGAAAATGCCGTACACCCTCCAGTTGGGGAGGGCCTGAGGATAGATTAAGTCTAGGACCTGAAATGCTTAAGGAAATGGAAGACATGGTGAAGAGGGTGCGTGTTAATTTGAAAGCTGCTCAAGATAGACAAAAGAATTTTGTCGATCGAAAAAGAAGGTTCAAAGAGTACTTTACAGTGGAGTGGGTATGCCAAATTGGCGCCCCGATATTGTGGACCCTTCCAAGTTTTAGCAAGGATTGGATCGGTGGCTTACCAACTTGCCTTGCCGAGTCACATCCGAGTCCACAATGTTTTCCATGTTTCATTACTAAAGAAATATGTGTATGACCCTAAACATGTAATCCGATGGCAGGATATACAGGTGGGGTTATTGTTACAATAAAATTTGGCAAATAATTCCATTTGAAAGAAAACTAACTAAAGGAATTGTGTATTGCAGGTCGAACCGGAAGGAGAGGTTCTGGTCGAACCGCTGAGCATTCTCGACCGGAGAGAAGTGCAGCTGCGGAAACGAGTTATTACCCAACTTAAGGTACAATGGTGACATTTCGGGCCTGAGGAGGCCACTTGGGAAGATGAAGAATTAATGAAAAGAACCTATCCAGATCTGTTCATGACTGAAAGACACCGAAACGGTGTCCAATCTCAGGGGGAGGAGATGTAATGACCAAACAGTTTATGTGAATAAATTTTCTGATTTACTATTATCAGTAAATACAGAACAGAGATTATTGTTTTCTGAAAAATGATGAAAATATTATTAATTCAATGATTGAATGTGGATTGAATAATTACATATAATAACTTTTATGAGAAAGTTATTCTCTTTTCTTGCTAAAATAAAAGAAACAGTTGCCAGCAAGTAAGGGGAAACCCTAACTGCTTTTCCTCATTCCCTAGAAAAAAAAGGGAAAAAGGAAAAGGCCTGGGTTGTTGAGGAACAGACGGGGGAAAAAGGAAAAATGGCACTGAAAGCAGAAAGGAGAGTGCTACGTCTGGTGAGGACTAGATAGCACAGGCACAAGAGGTGCTTTACTTTCCTGAAGGCTGTGGCCGGGAAAATGACCTTGGGCGAGAGACTCAGTTTGGATTGACTGATCTCGTGGCTGGGAGGATAACAAGCATCAGACAATCTTCTCCATTCTGGAGAAGCACAGAAGATTGTGAGCGTTGCAATTACAGGTAAGTACAATCATGACTTTAATATTATCTGAGAAATTTCCATATTCTCCTTAAAAGATATTAGCAAAATGTAAATCAAGAAACAGAGCATTGTGACAATTAGCTACAGGGTATCCGTTAGAGTATAACTATACTCTGTCTGGAATGAAGAGCTATTTGAATTAGATTTCCATTCAGTATCGGATCCCTTTACAAAACAGAACAAATGATAATGGGAAAACTGTAAAATGTTATGACAGAAAAAGGAAATAAGCTGTCCATTACATAACTGTAACCGTATAGAGTAACACAGAAAGTAGTAACAGACCTTTTGGGTAAAATAATAAGGAATGACAACCAGAATAGTGAAAATCACTGTGAGAACGGATTTCTTTACGTTTACCGAACCATCAGAAGTATTACATGCGATATATAATACCTTCTTCTTTATCACGGTGAAGGCTAGGATAACTGTTACATTACAGTATGTAAACCAGCGACTGTTAAGTCCGAATAGGAAACCTCGTAAAAGAGGTTAAAGATTTATTCAATAAAATAAAAGAAAGGCGTAAACAGTAATACAGTTAAACAGCACTTCACATCGGACCAAGATATTAGTTTATGAGAAGGAAACTCTGTAAATCCTACGATTAGACCATCTGTATAAGCAAGAATTCATAATATATTGGTTGGGTATGGTCTACGGTAAAACCGGAAGATAAACACATTTCCCGAAATGTAGGAAATGAACCCGACATTCGGTCCATCAATATATGCAATAATATAATGAAATGAAATCAATACGCCGAATACAGTGAGGACATAACTGCAGAGAAACATATATATGTATAACCATAAACAGTAGTTCGAACAAGGAGAAAAACTCGTTCTTCAGAGATAACAACAGAAACATGGTATATTTAAAGGATAACAACAGAAACATGGTATATATAAAGTATAACCACAGAAACATGGTATATATAAAAGGCAGCATTAATACGGCCATATTAAATATACAATTAAACCCCTGTCGGAACTTGGTAAGTCTGACAAGATAAGTATAGTCCCAAAGAAGCTTAAACATAACAAAACAAAGAACCCAGAAGCTAAATAGTCCCCTGGGGTTTGAACTTCAACGGTACCGAATATTCATTTAACCATAACAGTTCGTATTCTTGTTTAAATGTATTTAAATGACGCAACTGGCCGGAGAAAGAAAACTCAACAATACGCCAAGTGATTCTCCTCATATAGTTCTAGAGGAAAATGAATAACCAAAAGATTTACATTGTAAAAATTATAACTATCAAAAAATGAACTGCTATAGGAATGCCACTTGACATTTGTGGTGAAACCCTTAAGGGTAGAAACCAGGGTATCGATCTATGGAGGGTTTCCCTGGCCAGAAACACCATGTCCGCTCATGCCATTAACAGAGAATGGCAAAGTCCCTGACAGGAAAGAGATAAAAATTAAATTCGACTCTAGTTCTGACTGCGTAATTAGTTTCTTTTCGGGTATCATGAGTTCTTACCTGAAATTCGCTCCTTCAGTAAAAGTAACCCTGTAATCCCCTGCCTCCGCGTAGGGTTCCAACCTGTTCGAAAATTCTTTCGAATGAGAAATAATCTGAATATAAATGCCAAGTGTACCATAAAAATTCGAACATGAAACTCCAGTAAAGGGAAGGATTTACCTGATAGATGTTGAAAGGTCCATAGTGAGAAGCTGGAAGCGGCATCGCCTTCCGCACAGCCTGTGTATACAAATTTAGAACATAATGTCGAGGGTTGCATCGCCTTCATCCGAGAAGGCTTACACTATGGTGGCGTAGTTGGAAGAGCAGACGCCCTGGAGAATGCGGCTCTGCAAACCTTGATCGATAAACAAATGAACCCTCAAACCCTAAGGCACCTTGTATAAATGGCAAGTGTTTTCTACATCGTTCAATCTCCCAAGGTGAATCCTCAGCGTCGATCGAGTAAGTAATCCCGAGGAGCTCGCTACAGTAGCCGTAGCATTAAATCCAACCAGCTACCCTTGAGATGAACGATCGGATCAATGGTGAAGTATCCGAGGTAGGTCCAGTTGTCCACCTCTCGAACCATCAACATTTAAGAGGTAGGATTTGTTAAGGTTCGCTGTCAGCACAGCCATACGGAGAGTAAATAGGTTCATATGCCAAGGTAGTGCTGAATTAAAAATCAACTATAACGCCATATTTCATTCCCGCCAAGTTTAATGGTGGGTTTATAACATTGTAATATTTCGCGTTTAATGGATGGGTCATAACATTGTAATTTTTACCGTTTAATGGATGGGTTATAACATTGTAACATTTACTCTTTGCGATTAAGTTATTCATCCATGGCATAAAAACGATAGGTAAAGAAATTTTTTTTTGGGGGTTATTAATTTCTTGATTAGAGGGTTGTGACATATGGTATCAGAGCCAAGTTACAGCACTGAGGCCTCTGGGTAAGATAACAATGACATCTAAGGACACTGTATTAAATGTAAAAAAAAAAAAAAA
>APFE031264495.1:0-12896 GCA_000404065.3 Pinus taeda | reverse complement strand
AAGCATGGGGCAAATTTAGTTGCTATTACTATGAAATGAGATTATATTGACCTTTTGGGTATATAATTTCAACAACACCCCAAAAAATATGATTTTTGGCTTATTTCTATTCACTTGAACAAACATGTAACATGAATGAATGATTGGAATTATTTTTCTATTAGTACCCACTTACTTAGCATATAGTTTGTATAGAAGTGATATAGTGACATGGTGAGACAAGTTTTATTCATGCAAAAATAATTTAAGTGATGGTGACATTGAAAAGGAGTATTGAATCATCAAATGTGCAATGAATTGAAGGTTTGTCATTAAATAAAACATGCCAATTTCTCTTGCTTTGTATGAATCATTGTTCCCATCCATCAACTTGTTGATGCCTCTAAAATCCTAGCACCAACATTGGGGTTAACCACCCGGTTCGGACCTTAGTACAAATCCTTTTCCGTTTGGTGTGGTGGCTCCAACTGGATATTATGGGACTAGTTTCCCATATAATGGACGGTTTGATGGATGATTGGTTTATAATGTATAAAAAGGATGATAAGTGCTCTAACCTATGACTCAAAAATATCCAAATATGCTTAACTAAACCCGATAATGTATTAAAAATGCGATTTCTGATTATTTCTAACAGACAAATAATCATATAGATGAATTACTAATCGGTAGAAAGATGCGTTCATAGATAATGATTACTTTGTTTAAGAAATTAAACAAAGTAATTATTAATAACACATATCACATTTATAACGATATATATATTGTTGACATATGTCTTTAAAGTATAACAATTCTATATATTCAGAAATAACATGATAAAGAATTGTTTGAACATCATACATATATCAACAATAGCAACTTTTAAAAGGAATGCTTCATTACATAAGGAAACAAGGCAAAATAGCAGTGATAAAAATACGCATGCATGTGAGTCTTTCCGATGCAAATAGCACTCCGATTCCACTTTCTTATTTGAGAAAACCTTCCAAGAGATAGAAAAGTGCAGGTCTTGAGAGAGTTTCTTCACAAAAAGGTAGAACCTTGATCCACTACTGATAAAAAAATATTTAGAAGTACAAAAGTGCAACTTCTTAAGTCAAATCGTATACAAGTTGAAGACCTAATTAACTGTGATTCCCACTCCAAAAACAAGATCTCTTTGTGCAATTCTTGGATTCTTGGTAGATTAGCAGCCATACTTTTTGCTGATTTTTGCCAAGAAAGAAATTTTGTTACCTTATCATCTGTTTTTTCAAATTCTACCCTGGTGTCAACTACCTTTTCAATGAGTGATGCAGTGATAGTGCACAATGGGTCAACCAATTATATCTTATGGCAAAGGATATTTAATTGCCTAGATAAGGCTTTAGTCACTTCCAGGTCTTCTTTCTTGAATTCATCAACCTTTGGATAACCTTTGAATCTTTCCACCTATAATTGCAACTGTGCAATTTGTTCTTCTTTAGCCTTATTTTCCTGCTAAACTACCGCTTGAAGCTTGCTGAGTTTTTGAGACAACTTTTGTTGTTTCTAGAGGGCCTGCTGATGGATATTTTGTTTCTCCATAGCTAGCTGTTCTTTTAGTTGTTCATTCTGTTATTTTTGTTATGCTAGCTGTTGCTCAAGCTGACTAATCTTTTGTTGTTCTTCTGCCGTTTTCTCTTCAAGTTGAGTGATCCTTAGATCCTTTTCCTTGATTAGTTGGCTAACTTCAGAAGCCTTGTCCATTGTAGTGGTTGTCTAGGCACCTGCATACTGAGACAACTTTGTTAAATCCTCAAAAGGGTTGACCTCTAAGTCTTTCCATACCACATTCATTAGTTCAGCTTGAGGAGTTGAGAGTGTTCCCTAGTAAATTTTCCTCCTTTTTCTTTTCCGTTTGACCACAACATCATGCTTTGGATTGTAAAATACATCCAGGGGTCGTATTTCCTCTATATTCAATCCAATTTCTTTAGAAGGATTTTCTAGAATTATTTCAATGTCCTGCTGAGTGTTCTCTGTGCCAACTGCCCCTTCAATTGTAGTAGTCGTAACAATAGGCTCCTATGTTGCGGTCGATTCTGGTGTAACGATGTTTTGGGAGTCATTCTGGTTCTTGATCATTTGATCGAACTCTTCCCATTCCTTGAGTAAGCTGGAATCAATATTTACACCGGTATCTAGGGGCTCACTGGTTTTTTCATTTGTCGTCTCCTTTTCGGGACTTTGCTCCTTTTCGGGATTCTTCTCTTTTTCAGGAGTCTTCTCCTTTTCAGGACTCTTCTTAGTAGTTTTTTCTTCACTGTGGCCTTCTTGCTTCACCATAGGGGTAGTGGCCAATAAATCTAGAGGCAGTGTTTGTAACCTCTGTGCCCTGAACTGCATAAACTTATCTCTCCCCCTACTCCTAATTTGATATTTGCTAGATGTTTTACCCATGAGAATACTTCAGCCGAAGTGAACAAGTCATCATATTCATCTATCTCATGTTCAAATTTGGCAAGCTTCACATGACTGGTGAAGTTGTAAGCCACTTCTCTTGGATCATACTGTCTCTTTGGAATGAATGCTAACTTGAGAATTTTTATCTTCTCTGTTTCTTTCTCTACATGTTTGAAATCATGCAATGTGTAGGTACCACAACGGAGGGGAAATGGAGGCCAAATTTGTTTCTTGGACTCTTTGAGATTCCTTGACATTCTTGTTTATGTTATCTGGTAAGCTATTTCTCTGGCCAACAGTTTATCAGGACTGTACAAGGGGAGAACATGTGAATTTGTGCTGCTACCAAAAATTCTGACATAGGTGAACATTTCTTCACTGAACCAACGAATGATTGATGTTAGCTCAATTTTGGCCTCATCGGATAACCAAGGAGTAGGTTTGTTGAATATGGCCTGATGGACGGGTAAAATAAAACCATGACAAATTCTATATATATGATCTTTATAATGGGCCTTCCACAAATACTTATGATAAATTTGAATAGGATTTAGGTCTTGAGGAGTCCATTTCCAACCTAGGATGGGGTAGTTAGAATTGAAACAGATGGTATCCATGATATAGGCGCTCATATAGAATGGGGGTATTGTACGGGTAGTTACAAACCTTTTTCTTCTATAATCAAGGATTTGGTTGGTCATTTTATCTGATAAAATGGTTGTCCAATCCATGATATAAGAGTGGATTGCTGCTTCCATTAGAGGCGCCATTTCTATAGTAAATCTAGTTGAATCAAAGACTGCAAAGAGTCTACATAACATAGCATCAGCATAACAATAAGGAGATGCTAAGGAGTTTACGGGGTACATACTAGAAGACTCATGCTTATGCTTGTTCTGGAAATGTCTCCATTACGTAATAGGGTTTGACTCTATATTGTTCTCCTTGGCGAAGGCTTCTAACAAAGCTTTATTGTAATGTTTCTGGGAGTCCGGAAATTGATACATCTTCTTGATATCTTCTGCCCTGAATGTCCCAAATATCCTTCCATCGGCTGTATAGAAGGCCCTGTCGGTTATGTTGATACTTTCTATAACCCATCTCACCATGTCATTGTATGGTAACACTTTCACTCAGGTTGCTATTCTGTGGAGGAAGGAGCTGGCTAAATCGTATAGAGTATTTTTCTGATTTATCAGTTGAACCATCCATTTCTCCTTCTTCTTCAACTTCACTTGGATCCTCAACTTCAAGTAAATTATATATACCCTCCCATGAAGTCTTGCCGAGGCTTGCACAGGTAGTATCAGCTATCAGTACCAACTTTGTTGGTTCATCTTTCGCTACGATAGGGACCTTTTTTTCCAAGCTCTCTTAGACATTTTTGCTAAACTGATGATTTTGGATTCGCTCTGTAAAACGAAACAGAAGGACGTAACAGTGGAAAAACTTTGTTCAAAGTTAATATGCAGTGCACAAGACTAACATCAATTAAGTGCAATAGATGCTACAGTTCTATGATATATTAAGCCACCATGGATGAAATACTTGAACGATTCAACCATAACTGCGTCTTAATGATTTCCCCGTAACTTCCAATGTGAAACTTTAATGCCATGATGATATGTCGCATCGCAAATTTATAATGGTCCTTTTTAGAATGGTATCGTGACTTCCTGATTAGCGACTAGCGATAATCGCATATCGTAGATCGGGAATTACAAGTGTTGTGCTTAAATGGTTCCATTGCATGGTTGCGATTGTGATCAGTGGTGAGATGGCATGAGGAGGCAGCACGTTTTAAACTTAATAAATCTTTTTAAATTTTCTTCTAATCGATTTATAACTTTAAGCCGCACATGCTCGTGATATTTCGTGTTTTGTCTTTTATCAAAAGCGCGCTTCGAGATAATAAATCACATCAGAATATTTCAAAGGAGCTTTTTGAGATGTGTCTTATGATTTTACCGATGCGCGATTGTGATCGACGTATCACATCGAAGGTTTTCAACAGAAGACTTGGAGTAGTTTGTTGATGAGAAGCGATATGCGGTTTTTCGATAGAGTTATCGCATTAGAGGATCTCAATGGAACACATTAAGTCCATTATTGAAACAAAGGATGTGCGCGATGCAATATTTTCCCTTTATAATTGTTTTCGTCTGATAAAGGTTTATGATAAGGTTTTATTATAATTCAAATCAGATCAGACCTTATCAAGAGGAATTTCATGGGTTCGATAGATTTACAAATTGCGATTGAGATTTAACCTATCCCAAAAGCAAACATTTTATTGATTTTATTTATATTCTAAAAGGGTATCCTTTTCTTATTAAAGTTTTTTATGAAAATTTTTGAAATTGGGAGGGTTGTTGTATAGCACAACAACTGGTGATTCACTAGGGGAAACAATTATCTCTGAAAAATAACACAATATCGAAACTTTCTTAGTTCAGGAACAATTGAGGATAAAGAAAACCATCTAAAAATATCTAAACAAAAATTAACTCTAAATAAAATAACAATTTTTTTGCACTTTCTTTTGCAATCCCTTAAAAATAAAAAAACGTTTTTGGTTTTTTCAAGTTTTGATTGGTTGATAAAGATAAAGTAGGGGGCTATTCCAACTTAGCTTTTAAATTTACTCTTTTGTCACAGGTAGTGCCTCTGCTGTCAGCGAACATCTATAGCCTTGGCAGGGTTACCTTTTAACCATAAATCATTCATTGTCCCATCCATCTAAGAGCATAACTTTTGAAAGATAAATTCAAAAAGATATGTTTACATATATTTTTTGATTTTATATTCTTTTAATTTTTTAAAGATAAAAAGCAATTCAAAAAGATATGTTTACATATATTTTTTGATTTTATATTCTTTTAATTTTTTAAAGATAAGAAGCCATTGTCCTGGTTTGGGAGCCACCTAATGACAATGCCATTCACTTTTTATAATTGAACTGAACAAGCTAACTCGTGATGAGACCCATTGTCTTATGATTATAAGCCATTACCCTGTTTTGATATGCAGTATTGGCAATGTCAGCTTAATTACGCCGTAAGGCGTTTCCATTTGAAATGGATTGCCCTGACAGTTGCCGTGTCCTATTGTCCACCCTAGATTTATGTTGTTAGACGATTGAACCAAATTTGATCGTTGATCAAAAAAAGGTTCATTAAACTGAAACGTTTATGAATTTTCGTGTGGCCGTTCTCGCTCCATGACAGTGAAACGGTTCGTGAATTTTCGTATCGCCCTTCCTGCTCCACGGCCGTGTACATATTTACCAGCTTCTGCGTCTCTTTGCTTTCAGCGTCCTCTTTTCCGTTCTCTGTTTTATTTTGTTCTGTTTTATGATAAGTGCTGTGAATAGGTCAGTTCAGTAGGTAATTTTAAGAAACGTAAGGACACTTCATGATTTTCTTGATTTTCTGGGTTGTTCGTGTTAAGTGCTGAAAATCCAAGGCCGTGTGACCCAAGGGAAAATCCATGAGGGACATGAATAATCTGACTACGCATTAAATCTCGAAATTACCCAGATGAAATGTAGTATTCCCATGATTCATAATTGTTGATATAAATTATTTGGGATTCTCCATTTGGTGAATTGAACAAGCAGAGGATCCGACATGGCAGAAGTTCTGCTGCCAAACAGCTCAAACTAAGCATTAAATCTCGAAATTACCCATATGAAATGTAGTGTTCCCGTGACTCATAATTGTTGATATAAATTATTTGGGATTCTCCATTTGGTGAATTGAACAAGCAGAGGATCCGACATGGCAGAAGTTCTGCTCCCAAACAGCTCAAGGTACTTCTTCTGGATTTCATACTTTTGTTAGAATCGATTTATCCATTATTAGATGGTCTATTTGTTCAACATCTATAATCTCATTCTCTGCTATACTGGTGGCTTTGCCCCATATTTGTTTTCATTGATGCGTATGGAGGTATAAAGAAGCATCAGCATCCTGGTAATTTTTATTTTTATACATTTGGTTTATTTACTTTCTTGGAGTGGTGGCAGCTTCAGAGATTTTATTCAGCTGGCAAATAGAGTCCCCATTGATCGTTTCTCTCTGTTCTTGGAGGATCAAGCTTGCAAATGTATGACAGTTACTTCGAATCTCCAATTTTATTTTTTTGTTCATGCCTGGAAATTATTCCGAAAATTTAAATATACTTACCCCAGTGCCTAAACAGTAAACTTCTCTGCACATTTGTCCTGGAGTAAATAGCTACTCATTTGTTTGTGTAAATTCTTGTGTTGTTTTTATCTTTTTTTTTATTCTTCAAATCTGCCGTGTACTGATCATGTGTATTAGAAGTAGTTTTTTATTTTATTTTTTTTATTTAATAGATCTTAATAATCTCTTTTGATAAATTGGGATCATTGACGGTTTTAGGATAAGGAGCATTTAAATTGACAAAAAATTGACACTCTCAGGGGCATCCAATCTCACAAATTGCACCCAAATCAGTGTCAAGGCAGTTTAACTTTTAAAAAGAAAGGTTTTAATCGATTTCTGACGATTTAAATGTTTTGAATATAAATCCCTTTTAAACTCTTTCATTTTTTTCAAAGGTAAGCGTTGTTGGACGATTTCTGCAATCAGCAAAAAAAGGTAATCTCGAAGCCGGATCCGAATATATGTCCTTGCGCAATTTATAGGTACTCTCAGTCGTCAAATATCCTTGGGCACTTTAAGCGTTACAATCCTTGCTGGTTTATATTGAAATAAAGGAAAAAGCTATTAAAAAATTAATAAACCAATCAGATGGATTGAATGGCTTTTCAGAAATTATACTAATTATCGTCTTTGGCCTTTCTTGAAATATTTGTGAATGCTTGAAAGATTAGGATTTATAACCAATGCTTTAGTCTCCCTTCTCATTTTCCATGGGTTCAGACGCCACAATAATGGCTTTCACAGCCTAAGTGCTCCTCCTAGTGTTTTCAGCCTAGGCTCAAGGAAAACAGGAAATCGCCCTTACCAGAAAGAGAGCCTAAGATTAGTGAATCCCTTATTTAATCTTTTGCATTCCAGACGATATGAATAATGCCTATATCATTTGCACGGTCTGCGAAGTTAAAGGGAAAAACTCTTTAGCTATTTTGTTCTGGATACCCAAAGGCCGAGCCTTATCCACATGATTGGAGGCTCAATCGTATTCTTACGTATTAATGACCCCTTGGTCAGGCGCACTCAATTCCCTCCACCATTTTCAGTGATTCTCTTTCGAATCTTGGCAACTAAAATCTCGAAATTAACTGATTTTTCATATTGCAAATTTAGGGGAAAAAAAATATTTTACAGCAGTTTACGGTCAACGGGTTTGCAGATTTGGATTGTTAAGGTTGAAAACTGTAAAACTCCTGAAATTAATAGAATTGTTTGTTAACATAAAAACTATTATTAAAGGGTTTACAGATATGGGTTGTTAAGATTAAATCTGCCCACTTTCAGAGCAAAATAGCAAATGATCAATTGCTGAAATAGGCAAATTCGTTGACCAAAATTGATTCGGAGACCTCAAAACGAAACCCTTTAATATTATAGTTTTCAATTACTGAGAATGTGGTTAATGTGTTAGAATTGCAGCTTCTCGATTACCAATTGATTTCTGCTAAAAGTATTAAAGAAACGAGGCATCAAATTAGAAAAAAGTTAAGCAGTTGAAGAGACGAAGAACGTGCCACTATAATGTTGTAAACCAGACTTCTGAAAAATGCTAATCACCACAGCGCCCTTGCAGGTCGCAGGTAAGAATGAATTTCTGGAATAGCAAGGTTTTTAATCCAATAATGCCGGCTACAGTAAAGGCCTCCAGACATGACACCGAAATATTACAGGGAGGACGTTACCGCATCTCGCATTTTTCTTATCACATCCTTTGAAGTTTACTGGCATCTTCCCTGTCACATCCTTGAACCTAAAGCGAGATTTAGGATTGGCTGGCATTTGATGCTAACGTGCCATAAAAGACTTTGCGAGTTTACGAGATATATCGATAGGAATCTACAGAAAACACATATGTGGATATTGTTTAGCTTACAGCCGTGCGCTACACTGAACTGTCATGGATAACATCAACAGCTCGTCGGAATCTTTCTGGAAAATCTCCTAAAATTACGTTTTATTACAATAATAATATTTGCAAGCTGTTCATTGACATATAGTGTAGCCTTCGTCGTAATCTTCTGAAAAACCTCTCAAAATAACGTTTTATTAAAATAATACTCTTTGCAAATTGTTCAGTAAGATCTGGCGTATCTCCGATCTCTGATCTTTAGGTTGCACTGACCTATACGGAACACTATGTTACCAGAAACGAGAAAACTGACCTATACGGAACACTATGTTACCAGAAACCAGAAACTGGAAACGAGAGGAGAAACGATAACGGAAAGAGAAACGAAGTTTGGAGGTTTCGCATTCAAGAAACTAGGAGAGAGAAAAAAATAAGAAAAATGTGAAAAACATAAAACAAAGCACACATCATCCACATTCTGCAATAATGTGGTTCATAAGTAGTTGCTCATAGGCTTTCGTTGCTCAAATAGACCATTCTCAAATATTCATATTGAGAAACAAAGCTTGTGTTGCTTACATAGTTCATTCTCAAATACCCATGTTTGATCCTCTAACAGTGAAGAAACCTTTGGCATTGAACTCAAGCTTGATTTGACCTTTCCATTTCCACATCCCTAGAAATTCCCTGATGAGTACATGATCTCGCATATCATGTGTATATTCTCCCATATTATTTGAGTGGACCTCAAATTTGGGCTATATTGTAGTATTTGGTAAGCAACTTCTAGGATGTAGTTTCCCTAGTGGGTAATAGGATGGTGAAGATTGAATTGAGCTCCATTGGGATTGGGGGATTGAGCCAAAAGTAGAGGGTTGTTTTGTATAGTGAGGGAAACTACATTGAGTATATTCTCCCATATTATTTGAGCGGACCTCAAATTTGGGCTATATTGTAGTATTTGGTAAGCTATTCAGACAAAACCTAAAAAAAATTACTATCAAACTTTATAGTTAATCCATTATAATAATAATTAATCTTTATAATAATAAAAATAATATATAATGTAACCATGTGCATTTAAATTTATAGTTTTGTATAAAAAGACTATTATTAAATATTAAATACAATAAAACTATATAAAAAAATCTACACTAAATACACTTTTAAATAAAATTAATACAGAAATTAAGAAAACATAATTAAAACATTAAAAAACATAGCAAGAGACAATGTTGTTAAAATCTCTAAATAGACAATATTGTGTAAGAAATTTTAGGCTATATAGAGTAGACCATGAAACCACCTCAAAAAATTTAGATTGGGCCCAAAGTTACAATGAAACCAACATTACAAACTAGCGAGAGCAACATTTCTCGAAAAACCAACCTTTGCCTTTTTTATTCTGCTAAACGTCCAATTGGAATGAGACCAGCCTTACAAAGGAGCCAGAACAATGTTTCTCAGAAAACCGTGTCAAAAGCCCATTCGTTTCTGGAGAAACCGATTTCATGGGTTAAAAAACGAAAACGACCGTACAAAACGGCGTTTTCCGTACCGTTCCGTTTTCTTTGCGTTTTCTTTCGGAAACGAATGCTCTCGTCGCATTTCTGGTAACTATGTTCCCCACCCCATATATATATATTCCTTCCAACAAAAAAATTGTGGGTAAACTCATAGTATTCTCTGCATTTTGTGGAGGCCACCTTATGTAAATTAGCATTCTAGAATATAGAGCCTGACCTGGTGGGGATAACAAGTGAGGTACATAACAGAGGGAACCATCCCAAGTAATCGATTCTAAACGATTATAATCTTGGAAGCCAAACTAATATTAAAGCAATCAACTATTATTCAAATCTCAATGACTACTCAACTAATATTCAACTCTCAACAACCAATTAAGGTACCAAGTCACGCACACATGAGCATGTTATTACTGGGAATATGCAATGACACACAACAAGTGTAGTATTCTAACATACTAACCCATAACAAGTACATGTTCAATCTTTATTTCTGGTCTCTTCACCTGTTCCAATATGGGTTCTTTACAAATTCAACTTGTACATGCAAAATGCAAACATCGCTTTATATTAGTTGATCCTAAATACTTCTTGTCTTAAACTCTGAGATTACTTTTCTTTAATATTGTTTCCTCATCTTCATCAATAACTATTTTCAACATCTCTGATCTGTTATTACGCTTTCCCTTTGAAATGAATTGCCCTAGCCATTGCCGTGTCCTATTGTTCACTGTAGATTTGTGTTGTTAGAGGATTGAACAAAATTTGATCGTTGATCAAAAAACTGTTCATTAAACTAAAACATTCGTGAATTTTCGTCTGGCCGTTCTCGCTCCATGACACTGAAACGGTTAGTGAATTTCCGTCTCGCCGTTCCTGCTCCACGGCAGTGTACATATTTACTAGCTTCTGCGTCTCTTTGCTTTCAGCGTCCTCTTTTCTTTTCCGTTCTCTGTTTTATTTTGTTCTGTTTTGTTTTGTTATAACTGTTTATAAGTTTTCTTTAGGTTTCCTCTGGTATCTTATATGATTTTTTGTGATGCTGTGTATTTCTTTTTTTTTTCCCATTGTTGTACAGTTTAAATTTATACGATCTTCATTATATTTTCTGTACAGTTTTCAGTTTAATTTTTAATGATCTTCATCATATTTTCTCTGGGGTTTTTCACGCATGAGAGTAAAACTTTTAAATATTTGAACTTCTCAGCATGTACGGTTCTCCTATATGAATATCTGCAATCGGACATGGAGTTTAAGCAGTATTGGAAGAGACCAGGGAAATAATTACTTCCTTGTGTGAAAGATTCCCCGTAAAGAGTTTGGAAAAAAGGTTTGCGCCAAGGGTGAATAAACTAGATCCTGGTTTGCAGTACTGGTCAATGATTTTCATTTGCTAACATGTAATATATTTTTGACATTTTTTTGTTGTTAATTGGTATTGAAATCTGATTAAATTTACATTCCTCATCTCTGCCATTTACAAAGGATTGCCTATATATATTCGCTATCTCTATGAACTGCAGAGGATTTGCTTTAAGTGGAATTGGAGGAGGGGCTGCTGCCGCAGATTGGCTTGTTTCCTGCCCGCCCACTCATTGTTTTGACAATTGCCCACTCATTGTTTTGACAATTTGTAGGATAAAATAATAGCCATGAATTAACTCTTTAATATCTTGCATTCAAATTTGTTTTGCAGATTTAACTGGAATTGGAGAAGGGGATGCTGCGGCGGATTGACTTTCATTGAAGGAGGGGCTACTGCGGTGGATTGGCTTTCGTTGAAGAAGGGGCTCTAGCTGATTAACATTGTGCGAAATTCAAAATATGTGAGTCCGCCCACTCATTGTTTTGACGATTTAAAATCGTAGTAATAAATTTTACTAAATAAACATATATATTATATAAGAAAAAAAGGCTCTTAACTGAAGCTACAAATTTGTCCTACAGATTTCATAGTTATATTTTATATTATATATTTTAATTTTAATTTTAGATTTATTAGCTATATCTTATATTACATATTTTAATTTTCAATTTATTAGATATCTTTTTAACCTATTTTAATTTTAATGACTCTATGTTATCTTTTTATTAAATATCTTTTTTAACATGTTAATTTTAGTGACTCTCATATTACATCTTTTAATTCTAAATTTATAAGTTATATTTTTTTACCTATTTTAATTTTAATGAATTTAAACATAATGTTGAAATTTCTAACGTGTTGCATTCAAATTTGCTCTCATTTGCTTCTTTTGTACTAAAATCTTTGTAGTATGTTGATTAAGTCAACTCCTAGGGAACGAGAGAGTCGTCCTTTTGTGCAGTAAAGGATGGATTAATGGGAATGGAGTGAGGAAATGGAGGGCAACCAATATTTAAGTAATAATATTTAACAGGCTATAACTTTAGCTCATTAACGCTAGCTATAATTAACAGGGCATAAACTCATTAATGCGCACCAATAGATAATGTACATAAAGCTGACATTAATGGGTGTATAGACTAGGAAATAGGTATATACAAATTTTTACTTATTTTATTCCTCATGGATTTGAATACAATCTTTCAATTAATGCACGGGGAATTTTGAAGAGGAGACCAGGGCTGCTATAATATAAATAAAATATTCTTCAACAAAAAAAGATTTGCAGTGTGTCATAGTAAAATAGCTCCAAAGACAACAATCTGAGAGGAAGAACAGATGGCTTTCCTTTAGTGCCTACCTAAAATGGATTTCCATTAATAAGGAACGGAAATGGATTTCCATTAATAAGGAACGGAGCGATTTCAATTATATTATTTTTCTACACAAGAATATCATTTATTGTGAGATAAAAAAGTTTATAATATTCATTGACAATGATGTAGACCAAAAGGGTTGTATATACAAAGATTTGCAGGGATTTC
>APFE031264483.1:0-21109 GCA_000404065.3 Pinus taeda | reverse complement strand
CATGGATTCTCTGCCCTCTCTATATAATGTGCTAAATGAGATCTGCTCTTTCAACTTGTCCTGACGATGAACCACACTAGATGGTTCGAAACACGTCGACATAAGTTTTTCTATGTGATTTTCGCCGAAGATTCTTCAAAAAAAAACAATAAATCAACTTAGGGCATAGAGGCTCCGCCTACCTTCCAAACCTACCTTATTACCCCCGTGGGGCTTAATGAAATTCAATTGTGATCGGGTAATGTAATTAAACCAAATCACTCCCCTATTATTGCAGAGGAGGATTGAGAACTTTCCAGAGGAGAAACCGTAGGCTCTGAGGCGACGACTATACCCATAACAGCTAATGCAAAGGAAGTTGTTACGTCTATAACAGCTGACCTACGAAGAATTGTTACTGCTGTAACAACCAAATAGGGAAAGGTTGAGACACCTGTAACAACCGACTCGACTGTTGTAACTCAGAACCCTCCATATCCTCAGAGATTGGCTGAACCTGGAATGACTTCACAACCCGAATATGATTTTCTTAGGGAGTTGAAAAATTTGCATGTACGAATTCCTCTACTACAAGCCCTTAAAGAAGTACCTATTTATGCTAAAATAGTGCGGAACATGTGCATCAAGAAACCTGGGAGGAAGCCTAAAGACCTTGCTACCATACATGTGATGGGGAAGTTACCCGAATTAATGTTTGCTCAACCTCTTCTAACTAAGTATAATGATCAAGGAAATCCTACGGTTACTGTCTACATTAATGATCAACCCATAATTAACACATTGATCAATGTTGAAGCTGCTATTAATGTAATGACAAAGGACCTCTTTCCCACCCTCGGGATACAGGGGCCTAGACATACTCCTACTGTACTTGAATTAGCAAACAGATCCTGTGTTAAACCCGAGGGGGTGTTAGAGGATATAGTAATTACAATAGCTTTGTGGAGATATCCGACTGACTTTCTTATCTTACAACCCAAATCCAATTTGGGGGGACATCCTCTGATCTTAGGGAGACCTCGGCTAGCCACTGCAGATGCATTTATAGGCTGCAGATCTAGATCTATGGTGATCTGGGATGGCCAGGCAACAAATAACCTTAACCTTTACCCCCCAAAACCAAATATGGATTTATAAAACCCTTGGTGGGATGAGTTTGAGCCCGAATATGATCTTTTCCTACCAATCCTCACTCTGGGAAAGCCCAGTATTTCAAGGATGAAACATAAGATTATATCATTAATGGTTTTATTAGTAACTCGCTTTCTGTCGCTTCCATTAAAAATTTGAATGAGGAATAAGAGGTAGAAGATATAGATTTTGAACAAATGAGAACCACTCTGAATACTAACAGCAGGCCAACTGAAATAGAACCAGGGAAGTTTTTGAACATTAACCCCAACCTGATTGCTGATAAAAACTAATTGTTGTTACACAACTGTTACAAAAATGCAAAAAGGCATTTTCATGGGACTATACAGATATGAAAGGGATCCACCCTAACCTGTGCACTCACCATATTTATTTGAAGGATGGTTGCAAACCAGTCAAACAACCACAGCGCCGCATGAACCCTGCACTGAAGGATGAACCCTGCACTGAAGGAGGTGGTGAAGGAAGAACTACAAAAACACCTGAGTGCTAATTTTATTTATCCGATATCTGACAGTCAATAGGTGTCTTTGCTTGTCATTGTTCCTAAGAAGAATGCCAAGTGGAGAGTCTGTGTGGATTACAATGAACTCAATAAGGCCACTCAAAAGGACCATTTTCCTTTACCATGTATAGATCAGGTCCTTGATACCCTTTCTGAAAATAAATATATAAATAAATCTTTTCATTTTTAGATAGGTTTAGTGGCTACAATCAAATACATATTGCCCCGGAGGATCAAGAAAAAACAACCTTTACTTGCCCTTTGGGAACTTTCGCATACAGAGTACTCCCTTTTGGAGTCTACAATGCACCAACAACCTTTGAGAGGGCAATACTGGGAATTTTTTCTGATTTGTTGAATGACTGTCTTGAAATCTTGAAGGACGATTTTACACCTTACGGAGATGCTTTTAAAACAACATTAGCTAATCTGGAAAAGGTGTTGGAACGTTGTGTACAGACTAATGTTGCTTTGAGCACTGAAAAATGTCACATAATGATGACTAAAGGGATCGTTCTAGGACACTACATTTCTACTGACCGGATCAAGGTAGACCCTGCAAAAATAGAGGTAATTCTAAAAATTTCAACCCCCAAGACGCAAAAAGAGGTATGTAGTTTCCTAGGGCATGTAGGGTATTACAGGGGGTTTATAGAAAAAATTTCAAAAATTGCATTGCCATTATTCTCTTTACTCATGATGGATGTCGAATTTTTGTGGACAGGAAAGTGTGAGCAGACCTTTTTGAAGCTGAAATGTTGTGTATCAGCAGTTCCCGTCTTACGAGGACCTAATTGGGAACTGTCGTTTTACATAGCTTCGGATGCATCTGATATCGTTATAGGTGTTGTTTTGGGCCAACTAGAGGATAGGAAACCTTATGTTATTTACTACATAAACAAAAATCTAACTCTGGATGAGCTCATTTATACAGTGACCGAAAAGGAATTCTTAGTAGTTGTGCACGCCATCAATAAATTTCGACATTATATCACCAGGTATCAAGTATTTGTACACACTGACCACTTTTCCATCCATTTTTTAATGAATAAGCTAATTACCAATGGTAGAATAACACGCTGGTTATTATTGTTACAAGAATTTTATATCACAATTGTCGATAAACCTGGAAAAGATAATGTAGTAGTTGATTTCCTTTCTAGGTTAACTATTGATGACAAATGCATTCCTATTGAGGATTCTTTCCCTAATGAATATATCTTTGTTATTTCTACTTACTCACCTTGGTATGCAAATATAGCCAATTATCTTGCTGCAGGGAAGTTTCCACGGTATTTGTCCTCCAAGGAGAAAAGAAATATTGTATAGCAAAGTGCTACCTATACCTGGATAGATGAGAATCTCTATCACACTAGACCATATTTCTAGATTAGACGTTGTGTTAGAGAAGATGAGATCTTTGACATCCTTAAAGCTTGTCATGAGGAACCTTGTGGAGGGCACTTCACAGACAAGAACAGGGTACAAAGTCCTTTCGATAGGGTATTATTGGCCAAGAATATTTCAAGATGCCAAGAAGTTTGTGAAGGGATGTGATAGTTACCAAAGGATGGGCCAACCACTGCAATCAGATGAGATGCCATTATAGCCCCAAATCGTCTTAGAACATTTTGAGAAATGGGCCCTAGATTTTTTGGGACCAACTAATCCTTCATCTAGACAAAAATCTTACATTTTGGTTTGCACTGACTATGTCAAGAAATGGGTTGAGGCAAAGGCACTAACCAGAGCCACGGAGCAAGCTGTTTCAAACTTTCTATTTGAAGACATCTTTGTCCGATTTGGTATATCCAAGGAGATAGTCACAGATGGAGGGCCCCAGTTTACATCCCATATGATCCAAAAGTTGGCTGAAAAATATAAAATCCATCATAGAATCACAACACCTTATCATCCACAAGAAAATGGCCAAGTGAAAAGAACTAATAAAGTCATAAACGGGATCCTTACCAAGACTGTGACCAGTCACCAAAGGAATTGGTCCGACAAACTTCCAGAAGTGTTGTGGGCATACAGGACTACATGGAGGAATACCACAAGATTCTCACCGTATGAACTTGCGTATGAAAAAAATCCCTTATTCCCTATTGAGTTTGAAATCAAGACACTGAGAACAACATTGCAGGTAAATTTGGCTCTCGCTACAACACAAAAGCAGAGATTGAACCAACTCAATGAATTAGAGGAGAAACAGTTAGCTGTTATCCAACACACAGAGATTATCTAGCAACAGAGAGCTAAGTGGCATGAAAGATTAATCAAGAAGAAGAAGTTCCAGAAAGGAGATTGGGCTCTCTTATATGACTCAAGATTAAAAGACCTCAAGGGTAAGCTCTGCACCATATGGCTAGGTCCCTATGAGGTAGATGCAGTCTTTGACAATGGGACTGTAAATTTGGTGACCATTGACAGTGCGAGGACACCATTACTAGAAGATGGGCATCGTCTTCCATTATATCACAAACCTGCTTCAAGGGATTCATTCGTCAACATTGTCACAAATTCGGATTTCAGATTACAGGAATAGGGGAAAGCCCCCCTGTGCTGCAAAAATTCTAATTTTTCCAATAAGTGTAACAGTTGAAAATCAACCACTATCGGCGGTTGTTACACCTTCAAACTTTATATATATATATATAATATATTATATATATATATATTATATATATATATATATATATATATATATATATTATATATATATATATATATATTAATATATATATTTTATATCTGGCGTGAAAACATTTTTTGGGCACAGACAAACAATTTTTGTAGCGATTGAAAACCACTTTGTGGTAGCTGTTACGCATTCTGTAACAACATTTGTTATTTCAAAACATACTTTACGATAACGTTGTTACATGACCTTGTTTTTTCTTTGTGTTTTTGTAAAAATTAATAATATATAATAGTCGTCTTGGCTGTTACACCTGTAACAGCCGACAACTTCTAGAAATAATTCGAATAAGATATTTATTACAAAAGACAGTAGGCATCACTGTGGTTCTCGTAAGCGGAGTTACGCGTCTCTCCACCAATGGCTGCACCCCACGTCACCCAGGTACGTCATACAAAGGTAATATCATTATCTGTTTTTATTCAGTAATTATGGAAACTTAACACATTTTCCCTTTTGACGGTCGAGGTTGGTTGTCACATTAATGCCAGGGGGGAGCGAATCATGTTGTGACATGACCCTTCCATGACCTATAATTATTTAAAATTAATCGCAATTAAGGCATGGTGATATGGTAATCATTATCACTTAATGACAGATCATACCAAAAAAGGGAAGTGTACCTTCGACTAGACCTCCCATAACTTAGCATTAATAAGGCAACATCACTGTGTAGTACGAACCATGATTGTAGATCTTAATTTGAAATTCTCAGCCGCGCCACCCTACCATTTACCCCTGCTGGAGCATTGCATCCCCATTCAGAGTGCTCAGAGAAGTGCAAAAGAATAGTTGCAGGTTGTAACAGCGAAGTAGTGTGTCGACTGCTCCGAAACTTCTAAAGGAAGGTAAAAGGAAGGAAACAACACTGAATTTGTGTAGCAATGGGTGGACTAGAAATTCAGCATGAGCCAGGGTTGATAAAGGCTTTGGAGAATTTCCCTGAAGCATGCCAGATTTTTAAGGACGCAGGTTGGTTTGAGTTCTTCCAGAGGCTAGAGGGATTAGACGGGGGAGTCGCCATGGAATTTGCGAAGAATTTAGAGAGGAACCAGATGGAGGTTAGGGGGTTGAAGTTGGAGGTTACAGAGGAAGTGGTTGCCTGAGTGACGACATTATCAATGGAAGGAAAGAGGTGGTTTAATAGGAAAGTCAATGACCCCTCCTTGAAGGGGGATTTCCTCCAAGATGAGGAGCAACTGGTGAAGAAAGGGAGGGGGATTGACAAGTTTTCATTTCCCTAGCCATGGGCTGATGTTGCCCTTTACCTCATCAAGTACGTCACCTGTAAGGGAAGGGCAACAATTGTGTTCAATTACCACTTCCCATTGCTAAACCACCTTTGGAATCGATAGCTGATAAATCTTCCCTACTTCATGCTAGGAAACATCAATCATATGGCCACGGCCGTGAAAATAGTTGCGCATCTAAAAACATGTGTCACCAACCATGGCCTCATCAAGCTCATCGTGCTAGACGCCCTAAGCTGCCAAGGTAGGAGTTGGGAGGAATTCATGAGGAAAAAGGCCAAAACTACCTGCAGGGGACGGCTGAGGAAGCTCCAGTAGTGACAAAGGAACAACCCCAGCCTTTGAAATAAGGGTTGGTAAGAGGCCAATCGACAAACCAATTGGTGATAGGTGGCCAAAGCAGAGAATAAGGGTTAGCGGGCACCCAGAGTCCCCATCCGTGTCGAAGAAGAATGAAGAGGCGGTAGAGTACAAGCACAAGGAGCAGGCTTAGCCGAAGGAACCTTCCTCACCAGGTAAGAGCGAAACTCAATCCTTGCTATTAAAAGTTGAAAAATTAGAAAAAGAGAATAAAGAGCTAAGGGAACAACTAGCAAAGGCGAAGGTAGACATAAGAGCCCCAGGGTTAGATAATTTGGTTGAGGCCGTAGACAGGGCCGAGCAGGGAGATGTCTCGGGCACTGTGTGCACAGCCTGTGCCGAGAAGCTAGTGACATCAGAGTTTAGAGTCTTTGCAGCGGACACCATCTCGAGGGAAACACAAACGGAAACCTGGGGGGCTGACACACAAAAGACCGTTGAGGACGTTGTTGTTACACAAGAACCAACAATTGAGACGTCGTTGTCCACAAAAATTCATCTGGTAGCAGATACACAGGAGCCCTTGGTTGACATTGTTGTTACACAAGAACCAGCAGTGGAGACAAAAGTCAACCAAGGAAAGGAAGAAGCAGCTGACACCCATGAGCATGTGGTTGACACTACTGTTACACAAGAACCAACAATGGAGACAGAAGCCTACCGAGGGAAGAATGATATACAAAAACCTATGGATGACATTGTTGTTACACAAGAACCAGCAGTGGAAATGGAAGCTGATCAGGGAGAAAATGAAACTGTAACACACAAATCCATTGATGACATTCTTGTTAGACAAGAACCAGCAGCCGAAATGGAGTAGTTTCACCCTCGAGAGATTGTTACACCCTCAATTGATATTACATGTGGAAGAACATAGGGTCTTGCCGAAGGATGGAGTTCTAAAAAGATGTTGTTACAAGAGATACAGAAATGGAAGTTGCAGGTGCTCTCTATAAGAGGGGGTGATCTCGCTCAAGGCATACAAAAGGATGATGGATTCCCTTAGGGAAAACTGGTTAAAGGAAGAATGGGAGAGAGAATGGGAAGCACGGAGGCACAAGGAAGCCATGAAGAAAAATGATGAACAACTGTATTTGTTACAACGACAAGTTTCAAACCTGACGAATGAAAAGACAAAGCTCCGTGATCTTGCCCTAAACCTGCTAGTATGCAGGCGACCATCCCCATCGTATCTAGTGTTCCTTTGGGAACGATATTATTTGTTTCAGTTGAAAGTAGTTTTTGAGAATAAGTCTTATTTGGGTTCCTCTACTCGAACTTTTCTTGAGATTTTTCGCACTTGTGATTTTGATGAACAAAGCTTTCTTTGCGAGCTATTTTGGCATAACATCATGTGTGAGTATGTCAGCATGAAAATGGTAGTAAGTGTCTTCCCCTATAGGGAGACTTGCAATTGTAGGCCTTTCTTTTGTTTATGGGGAACTAGATTGAATGGCATTTGGCCATGAAATCAATAGAAATTAATGAAGAAAGGACAACATTATGGGTCATAGCAGAACCAAGGATGGTTTATGAACTCAAGCGTGAGTTTAAGATGTTCCTGAGCACTCCATAGATTAGGGAACAATCATCCACTTATAGGAAAATGATAGTGAGGATTTGCCTCAATTTGCATGCACAGATGAAAAGTTGAGCGCTAGCAAGGTGTCTTAAACGCACTGAATTCTGTAGCACTGAGTTGCAAGAAGGGGATCCCTTTGAATATAGAAATTTTGTGGTTGTTGCTACACGAGTGCCTGAGTATGCTCGACTTGTGCAAACATTGGGGGTGTTCTCGATCGGGCTCAGATTTAAATTTCCTTTGATTTAGTTACCAATAGAAGAGTATTAGCCGAACTACCATCTATGTGATTATGAAGAAGAATATTTTCCATGTCAGTTGATGGCCATTCAATGGTACAAAGCTCCGGGTGAAGACACTACTGGTGCTTACAATTTTATAGACTTGCATCGGGGGTATAGGAGGAGAAGCTGAGATTCTGCATGGGGACATGCAATTGCTTCAGTTGGGGGGAGATGTTGGGTGTGACCTTTTACCTATTTCATGCACCTTCTTTCCCCGGTTTTGATCCTCTTATCCTCTAGGCCCATGAAACTCTACATGATTAATCACCCTTTTTCTCACTTTTACAACCTATTCCACTATTATGTTATTTTGTCATATCTTACTAAATAATACGATACTTTATTCCTTTTTGTGGCTAACTAGGGTGAGCATTGGAGGAGTGTTTTGGAAGTTCTTCTCCTTTTCAGGTGTTGCTCACGGGAACACGGCTATGAAGTAAACAAAGAACGTTGATCAACTTCAGAGAAAGATAGAGCAGTTCGTTGTTAAACCCCGCATGTTGTCACAGGTTGTTGTTACACATTGAACACTGTTACAAGCTGTTGTTACACTACGCACTGATACAGAGGACTGATGTTACACCAAGGGTGTTGCCGCTAGTGATTGTCGTTACATCTCGAACCACCATTCACTCGCAAGACGTTGTTGCACTGGAGCTGGCAAGTTGTGGGTATTATTCCACATAACAGTGGTCGGGCATTTAGGAGTTGTTTATTTTAGAAGCAATAAACCCAAGTGGTTTCAATCCTAACCAATATATTTGATAAGTCTTTGTATTTAGAAATAGGTTGTCACTACTTTTATTTTTTATCAGCATGAGAATCATGAGATTCTCATGACTGATCTATTCCTAATTTCAGGAATGTAATAATTATAAAAGAAACTCGACTTCCTAGGTACAAGGACGACATATAGAAAAGCATTGTTACTCTACTTCTATAAATTTGAATTACTTTTAATATTAAATCACTACAGTGATGTTATTACTACTCTTCATCTAATTCATTAATTAATCTCGTGTTGTTCTTACGCCCTTGCTAGGGAGGAAGGGCCCTCCTCTTTAGCAAGGATTGCAGTAGTAGATGCAATGTACATTATTGCTTCGTTTATTTTCATATGGTTTTCTATTGTTGTTGTACAAATTGTGAATTACATTCGCTTCTATTCCAGATTATATTGTGTTGTTACACTGGTTTGATTAACAGAATGATAGTGACTGATTTGTGTAGTTATTAATTATTGTGTGGCGCACCCTTACTCTAGTAGTTGAGAAGTGTGATTTCAATTCCGTGGAGTGTTTTTATTTCTACATGAATGATTTAAGTTTTGCAATTTGATTCAGCAACATCCTTTATTGTTCTTTCCATTTTTCATTCTTGATTGTAGTGTATCGGCACAAACAGTGCAAACTCCATTGAAATAGTAAGACCTATCTTGGGTTGAGAATTAAATGTTGTAGTCACGGTCAATTAGGGTTAATTAAAAAACACTACATTAAGCATTTGTAGAATAAGGATCATCAAGATCCTCCATCAAAATCTTTGTTGAAAAGGTTCAACTCTACTTGGAAAAAGCAAGTGCTACAATCTACATTCCACCTAGTGTGGGATCCATAGTGTGGAAGGATGAGGGTATGATGACAAAGAAGTGGAACATGACAATTTGGTTTAAGTATTTTTCTACCTTCAAGGAAGGGAAAGGAAGTTGATAAAGAAAGTCTAGATGACCACATGAAGGAAATGGTATGCATATATTTGGTAACATTTAATAGATAGATAAAGTCATGTAATCACTTAATTGCAAATAGAATGGTTAGAATGCTCTATCTCATGAGCATGATTGAAGAAGGAACTCTTTCTTATGAATGATACATGAAGGCATAAATACAATATGCTTTGAACTCTTCTACATGATGACATGATAGAATCAACATTATATGACCTCATGGAGAATATGAGGTGTTTGGCAACAATTGTTCCTATTGAGAAGGAGTTATGTATAGTGATATCGAGGAAACATTATATGAGGAAGTTGAAAGGAGAGTTCGTAAAGATGTATCTACAACCACTTAGATGAGATGATTAATCAACATCTGATAACAATTAGAAAGATTAGTTATGGCATCTCCATGAAGAAGCTATGAATACTTTGACAAGTATAGTGAAGAAGGAGAATCTTGATATATGTATTGGAGATGGATTCATATAGCATACAAAAGGATGTTGATGTTGCAGAAGCAGATGTTATAACGAAGGGCCATCATAAAAAGGTAATTTTTGGTTTGATGTTCACTTTTTTTCTTTTTCTTTTTTGAAAGTAAGAATTTGGTTGGATTGGAATAGGGATATTGATAGAAGGTTGCAGAAATTCACCTACAACTAGAATTGGATGGATGATTTTGAAAGGAACATGACTCAGAAGAGGTAGAAATATGAAGGACATCCGAACAATGACAAAGAAGGTTGCTTTCCAATAAACAAGAAGGACAACATGACTAGCATTAATTGGTTCAACACTATGTTTTGTTGAAGGGAAGTGATGTAGAAGATGGCCAAAGCCCTATGAAGAATTTATGGAAGAAGATGCCTCCATGATGAAGTTGAAGTTTATTCATGACATGATGATGTAGAAAGAGGAGCCCTACAAGCAACTGATAGTACCATGATCTCCACAAAATAATAGAGTTGTTGTTGGAAACAAGTCCCTAGTTAAGAGGGAGCTTGGGTATATTCCTTTCATGTAAATGAATGAGTAGAAACACCCTAGTTGAGAGAGACAGATAGACACATCATTCTTGTCTTCACATCATGAAGAAATGAATGAAAGATTGTGTAAGCATATGAGACCAATACCGATACTCTTTGAGGATGAGGTAGGGCATCCAATAGGCAAGAGTAGTCGAAGAGGAAATTCCTTGAGGATGTGTAAATCCAAGAAGGGAATAGTCCTAAAAGGACATACATTATGAACATCCGGATGGGGTATGTGCCTTGAGAGACAATGATGAAGGTGCCTATAAATCATTGTCTACCCAGCATTGTGTTGTAATCTAGTGGAGAGATAGAGTTGTTAGTCAAGGCCTTGGTATATGACAACGTTGGTTGATATGATGAGAAGCACTAACATAAGTTGAGAAGATAGCTTGTGAGATAACTTACCAATCCAACTCTTATTATGATAATTCTTCAGTATGAGAATGTCCATGTACCTTATATGTATTATGAATACCTCCCTAGTTAAGAGAGAGTGTTGAAATACATAACTAGATTTGGTCTTCATAATAGTTTATGTACTTTTGATTTAATAATGTAAAAGAGAAAAGAAAAAAATATTATTGTCATTTTATAAAACATGTGGTTTCATGCTAAGTTTAAAATGTTCTAGGTCAAAGCACACATTGTGTGCTTCTAAGTTGTCATACAGGCAATAAGTCAAAAAAATCATTGTCATATGTAATAGACCCTATTGAGCATCTTGTATCAAGTCAAAAGAATTACTTTTGAGTCAAATGTGTCAACATATCCCTCCAAGACCAAGTCGGCATGAAAGAGAAGAAGTCGACCCTGTTTAGGGCTATTCACCCTCCATGAACAACTATATATATGTGTCACTTGACCACACTTGAAGATCATCAATCAAGCTCAATGAAGAGATAAGAAAAGGATTCAAAAGCCAACATAGAAAAGGAGAATTCAAAGAAGAAAAATCAAATTTTGTAGTCTGATTTTTAGCTACATTCTCCCACACGTGTGAAGGAATTAGGGCACATTTTTTTGCTACAAGATTGAATTGTGGATCTATTGAAAGAAGCCAAAATTTGGAACGAGTTTAAAAGCCTCATTACTTAATAAAAGAAAGCAAGTCTAGCGAAGGAAGATGCATTAGGGGAATTTTGAGGTCTAAAATGGGCCTCCTAAGGAAATTATCAAATAATAGTGTAAATAATAAAATAACATTAGATTACATCATCAAATTTTAGAGGGGAAAAAAACGAAACAAAATTTTCAACTCGTATTTTCAACTTATCTCCCTATGGGTTTATTCAAATTGTGAGCGGAAACACTCATTGGATGCAAAATTTGATTCCTCATCCAAGGAGTACCCATGAAAAATGTGATTACAATCATGTTTTTCATGTATTTCTTATTTTTCGTATAGCAAAGTCCATTGAAAGTATTCAACATGGGTACTCCTTGGACGATGAATTAAATTTTTCATTGAACAAGTACTCTTGCTCAAAATTTAAGTAAAACCTTAGGGAGATGAGTTAAAAATACGAGTTGAAAAAATACTTTTATTATTTTTTAATCCAAAAATGGTGAATCATCCCCCATGGTTGACATCATCATCTTGAATCCTATTGGTTCTTATAAAGTTTATTTTGGTTGTACATTTTTTTAGGAGGCCCATTTTAGACCTCAGAATTCCCCTAATGACCTTATTATGCCCTAACATCACCCACATGTGCAAAAAAGACAGAGTTGCAAGAATACCGAAGAGGTACAAGTCTGTGATAAAAAAACAAAATTTTGTTGTAGTAAGTGAAGTTCTAAAGTTTGACCAAACTTGAAGCATTTTGACTATAATTTGACCTTGTTGAATCAGACAAGGATTGACTTGGTATTAGAGGGGTCTTAGTCTTGGGTCTAAAATGTCTTGGTATTCATCATTTGAAGATTCTATAAGAAGATAATTTCTTGTGGGTTTTCCTCTCTAGGAGAGGTTTTGGCCCTCACTAGCAGCCTACATCTTGTGTCCATTTGTTCCATTGAACTTCATGTTTTTGGTAGTTGTTTCATGATAAAATCACTATAATAATTAAGAGAAGGAGAAGCTAATTATAAATTCTACAAGTTGAAGAATATCATAGGTAATTATCAAGATAAGAGAAATCACATTTAATGTAGCTACCATAGATTTCCCAACAGATTGAACATCCACTTATAAACAATAAATAATACTTATCTTGTGGTATAGGCTTCCACAATAGAAACATGCATACATGGGATTGATATACAAAACAAAATGGTATAATTTCTTATTGTCCATGTGTATTTCGACAAATTCCTTGATGTCTTAGGATTGGGTCAATGATTCCAAAACGATTGGAACAACAAAAAATTCAACACAAATAAGATAATGGGACTTGATTACTTTACTAATTGAAGTCGATTGGAACATCAAAAAATTCAACACAAATAAGATAATGGGACTTAAGTTATTTTACTAATTGAATTCCCTACTTAATGGACAAAAATGACAAGCGTATCTTTGCAAACTTATAGCTAACCACTAGGTTGCAGTGAGCAGTCTTGAATTGGAACAAAAAAGAAGCCTTCACTCTGGTTTTGGATAGCATGCACATACCAACAATTGGATTCCCCATTGTCTTGCACACATCCCTAATCATAATCTTAGATGGGCCCAATGCACAAAAAGCCCAAACAAGGCATAATGATTCAAACACATGCAGAGTTGTACTCATCAAGAACAATTAGAATTGGATCAAGTTCAAACTCGTTACCTCGTGCTTTTGAGGAAAAACTTGCAAGTTCACTTTGGCACAATGATCCCCATCTCCACTTGATCTAAACATTCACTACCATGGACAATAAAGTGCATGGCAGGAAAAGCTCATCGCTTGACAAGAAGGAAGTTGGTTGACTAGAATCCTAGGAAGGACACAATAAATTAACAAAGAAGAGAGAGAATCAGGATTCAATGCAAACCATGTGCATAACCCATCCCTCATTTCCTCACTCTCATGTTTCTTTTCCTATCCGTCTTCTTTCGAATACCTCAAAAAGGAAGAGGTCTTAATCTTATAATTGTGTGCTTTTTCTCCTTTCTGAGAACTATAATTGAAAATAGTTCCCGTGAATTCGCAAATTTTTACATCACTAGCACAATGTTGTTTAATGTTTTTTTCATTATTCAAGAGCCATATACTTGAGTCCTATTAAATAATTTATTAAAGGGACCTAATTCTTTACACCTCTTTGCATACCATTCAAGACAAAAGTTCTGAAATAAAAATAAAGTCGGACTTCTAATTTTCCTTTTCCTTTAACCCTTAACATAACATTGAAATGCATTCAACACCTGATCAACCAAAATTCTAAACGTATGGGGAGGAGAAGGATTACTTGGTGCATATATCTTGTCTATGGAGCTCAGCAGACCTTTTAGATTTATCAACATCCATGGCCCTTGCCAAAACAGAGAAAACTTTTGGAATAGAATCATGGAGGCTGAGTTTATGAATCAAGATAATATAATTATTGGTGGAGATTTAAATTTCTCCCTTGGCACAGTGGAATCTTGGGGATTCAAGGGTCAAAGTGATCATCTCACATCCTTTTTCAAAAACTTGTTAGATGCTCATGAATTTCTAAATATCGACCCTGTCAAACTCAAACCTACTTGGAGGAATCGCAGATTGGGGGAAGATGCAAGATGCCCTTGCTAGACGATTGGACCGATTCTTGATCAAAGCCCCTCTTATGGTAAGTTTAAATCTCTTTCGTCAATGGGTGGGGAGTGGTGGAATCTCTGATCACTCTCCTATTTTCTTGGAGCTCAAGGGTGATCTTTCTAAAACCTCTTCACCCTTTAAATTCAATTCCTCTTGGTTTTTGGAGCCAAGTTTCAAGAACTTGGTCTCGGCCTCTTGGATCCATTGCTCTGAGAACGAAACTCCCTCTCTAGGGGAGCTCTTTGCAAAAAATCTAGAAATCCTAAAAGGCAAAACAATAACCTAGGCTAGATTAAAACAAAGAAAAGAAGAAGAAGATCTGCAAAGGATTGAAAAGGCCATATTAGCATTCGAAGAATCAATTCCTGCTGGATTGAACTCGGTCGAACAAAAGATGTAGCGGATTTAGATGGAAACAGACAAAATTAAACTCCGTTTAAAAGAAGAAACATGGAGGCTCAAGAACAGAGCAATCTGGCTCAAAGCAGGTGATGAAAATTCAAAGTTTTTTCAACAATATGCAAGGGGTCAGAAAGCCATTAATACAGTCTGGGAATTACAAGACTCAGTAGGAAGGAAAGTGGGCAATTTTGAGCAACTCGTTGATATGGGGATTAGACATTTCTCTAATATCTACAAAGCACCCATTGGAATAACCCTCCCAAGTATCATTTGAACTGTCGAAGCACTGCCCAGATTTCTTGAGCCAAAGGAATTTGAAGATTTAAACTCTCATGTTACTAGAGAAGAGCTTGAAGCAGTGTTGAAGTGCTTCCAAAAGGATAAGAGCCCAGGTCCTAATGGGTGCTGGTTGCATTCTTCAGTTTATTCCTTGATTTAATTGGCGATGATCTCATCCAGACCATTGAAGAAAGCCGAAAGTCAGGCAGAATCTTGGAGGCTTGCAACTCGACCTCCCTGGCCCTTATCCCCAAATTTAATAACCCCTCCTTTGACGACTACAGACCCATATCCCTCTGCAATAGCATTTACAAAATCATCTCCAAAACAATAGCCCTTCGTATTAAGCTAGTTCTTTCTCGAATGATATCCAAAGAACAATATGCCTTTCTCAACCACCGCCAAATCCATGAAGCAATTGGTACAGCTCAGGAAGCCCTCCACTCGATCAAGAAGCTCCATAAAAAGTCAGTCATCCTAAAAATTGATCTTTCCAAAGCCTTTGATCGTTCCTATTGGTCCTATCTAAGGTTAACCCTCACTCACATTGGTTTTCCTATTACTTTCATCAATTGGATCATGGGCTGCCTCTCTTCAATGTCCTACAACATTCTCATCAATGGATTCGCTTCGGTTTCTTTCATGCGGAACTAAGCCTTAGGCAGGGGTGTCCTCTCTCCCCCTTCTCTTTCTTCTCATCATGGAAGGTTTCAGCAGACTGATAAAAAAAGGCCGAGAGAAAGGCTCCTTGGTGGGAGTCAAGATCTCGGATATGTCCTCTATAACCCATCTTTTTTTTGTAGATGATGTTCTAATTTTTTTAAATGGATCTTTTCAAGACTCGTATGCTTTCAAGGCTATTCTTGACCTCTTTTGTAAAGCTACAGGCATGCAGCCAAATATTGCAAAATCTACTATTATCATCGTTTCCTACCAGCTGAATGAAGCAAGATTAGCTAGCCAGCTCTTTGAATATGAGCGTCATGTCTTGGATGAGGGGCTAAAATATCTGGGTTGCAGACTGAAACCAAATGGTTATCATATAGCATATTGGACTTGGCTTATTGCCAAGATTGAAAGCATAATCAATATTTGGCAACAGAGGTGGCTTTCTAGAACAAGTAGGCTCACCCTCCTCAAGTCGGTCCTTCAAGCCATTCTGGTATATTGGATGTCACTGGCCTGATCCCCAAAGGAACTTTAACAAGAATTCAACAATTATGCTGTCACTTCCTTTGGCATGGACAAAATTCAAGGAGAACTTTTGCTTAGGTCTGATGGGACAATATTGATAAGCCCAAAAAATTGGGGGGTTGGGGCATAAAAAAACTTAATCTTTTTGCTGAGGCATTGGCTACAAAACTGCGCTGGCAACTTATAAATTCCAGAAGTCTTTGGCACGAAATCACTTATAATAAGTATAAATATTCGCTCACAGTTTTGGAATGGATTCATAGACCTTCAATTCCAATGTCTGGAGCCTCCATAATATGGAAAGAAATATCGCAATCTATCTCTTTGATCAAGCGGGGTCTGGCTTAGAAAGTTGGCAACAACGATCAAGTGAAGATTGGTCTGGATGCGTGGAGTGGATGTGGGAATGGCCATATTCTCCCCCATCCTCTTTGCAATTTCCTCCAAGACTCAGGCACCACCCACTCATCACACATTGCGGTTGCTAGCCAGGACAACTGGCAAAACCAAAACTAGAAGGATCACATAATGCTAATATTTTGGATATTTGGGTCGAAGGTTGGCAGAGATTCATAGGTTCCTTAGAGGTGCTTATCTGGGCATTGGATCCCCATGGCAGATACACCCCCAAAAAAGGTTATGATTATGCATCGGCTGCTAGACACACGGGTGATTTCTCTTGGTGGTGGAATCATATTTGGAAAGTAAAGGCTCCTCCTAAATCTAGGTTTTTCATGTGGTGCATTTTATCAGATAAGGTTCCCACTTAATTAATGTTGAGGCGTCATGCAAACTATGGGCCTTCTAGATGTAGTCTGTGTACAATGCATGAGGAAGATACCTCTCATCTCTTCCTTCACTGTCCTGTTTCAAAAGCCTTTTGGTTAAGTATCCTCACGACACTAAATCTTCATATTGATTGGTCTGGTCAAGATATCGAAGAGGCTTGGCAAAGATGGTGGATAAAATCCAATTCACAGAAAACTAGATGCATTCCACTATTAATCTACTGGGGAATCTAGCTTAACAGGAACAAATCCATCTTTTTGAATGACAAAATAAATTGGGATTCCTGTAGTATTTCGTTGATGGCCATATTCAACCTGATCCCAGAGGACTAGGATACTTGACCCCCTCGGATCATCACTCAGGAACTCATAGACATAAACTCCCCCTGGGGTTATTTTGATGGCTCGGTACAAGCCGAACGTTGTGGTGGTGGGGCAGTGCTGCATATGGATAATATAGTGTCTTATAGAATCAAGGTCGGACTAGGCAGAGGCAAAAACAACTATGCGGAATTGAGCAGCCTAAAATACCATCTCCTCTTTGCAAAAGAACAAAATTGTCAACAAATTCAGATATTCAGAGATTCACAGCTTATAAGTAACTGGACAAATGAAGTTAATCATTATCACTTGCACACACTTAGAGATATTCTGACTGATATCATTTCTCTAAAGTCACAATTTGATTCTTTTGCATGCTCACATATATACATGGAAAGGAATGAGATTGCTGATTGTTTATCCAAAGAGGCAGCGCAGCTGAACAGAGGACAGTGGCAAATACAGGAATATAGGGGCGGAATCTTCTACAATTACTACCATTGTCCTTTCATGGATATGATTGGTTCCTTTCTGAATGATCGCTAGATCATTCTTCAGTTTTTACTACCACTTACTCCTATCTATCTATGTATATAACTTGTCTAGGTTCCAGCTTATTTTTTGGTTATTTTTTGGACAAAACACTTATATCATAAACTTACTGGACTTCTTTGAAGTTTATTATGAATAAGCATCAAAATAGTTTTATGTAAAGCTTATAAAAGCTCCAAACAGTACTTTCTTATTGCTGATAGCAGTTCATATATGCAATATCATACAACATGTAATTTTCTTATCTTTTTAATGAAAATTACACCTTTTCCGAGGAAAAAAAAACATTGAAACACATTCGTGAAATGAATAATGTTGTATGTAACCAAATCACATTTTATCTACTTGTATGGAGAGCTTCTCAATGCCCGTAAAACTAGTTTTTTGATGTTGATTAATCAAATGTAATTTTTAGCCAATTCAGGGTTAAATTTTGGCCAATTTAACACGTACAACTAAGAACTTCAAATGTTGGATTTCATATCTCATTTTGTATGGACTTGAAATTCCAAATAATTTGATAAATTTTTACTATTAACAACCAACTAATCACAAAAAATTGGAATAGCTTTGTTGTAATAATATATAAATTTGAAAGACAAGGCATTCAAATGATTACAACCATAGGAATAATGAGCTCGTGCGAGCTTATCAACTTTAGCTTGGATAACTTTTTCTTTGCAATCCAACATTTATGTCGTGAATATTGTGATAAACTCACCAACCCTGAATTCATTGTCTATCCTTATCCAATATAAGGAACTAAGAATGTATAGCATTTTACATTATTGCCATTTTATTGAGTTCAAAACAGTAACAGCTGCAATCATACTTGGCGTTGGGGTCCTTAATTTCTGCAAAAGCCGTGGTGGCTTAAAACCTTGAAAGAATGCGCTGCTCAAATCTTTCATTGGAGGACTAAGAATGTCAAACACTTTCTCTGCAGCTACAGCTTGCTGCTCTCGAAGATTCTCATTTTGGGCAAGTTGCCTGTTTCAAGAAACAATTGCATGTGAGTAATCTCTTCTTCCCACCACTCATTCTCCATATCAAAATCCAACATTTCCCCATCATTCAACACCTTAGAATGTAAACCATATCAGCTGGGCCAACACTATAACAATTATAAACCAAATAGTGGAAAAACAAGACACACACGACTGAAGATATTTGATATATTTCATCTCATTCACGGTATTTAGATACAGGCGATATGGTTGAGGTGGCTACCTTCCAACACAATCCATACATATCATTAGACAGAACTTTAGACATAATAATATGACAAAACATGATGCACATTAATAATATGCCGACACACGTGTATCCACGGGGCCGTAACAAAACATAATATCTTTCGATTAAAGGACATTTAAGCATATGTAATGACATACAAGGGAAATGTTGTACACGTCAGAAAAACCCCAAGCTTTTACACTACAGAATTAATGTTTATATTTTTCTATAAAAGATCCGTCAATGGTGGCCTAGAAAACCAAAATTGGTGGAAACTGGAAACAATTGACGAATACTGAAGCAATTAATCGAGAAGGCTGTGATCCCTTCAGCAATTAGAGAAATAAGACCAACATATGAAAGCTAGGATAAATAAATTCTATGTAGCACAGACTGGGTTCGACCATGATTAGGTTCAATTTCAATTCAAAATTTTCAACAAAGGTTGGGGTATATATATATACATATATGAAACCTACGCGACGTAGTAGCATTTTGCGCTTTACTTCTCGGGTCGACGCAGATTACATGAAGAAGAGTGCTTGATTACGAATAACAGGCTACTTATAAACTTATATTAGCCATAAAATTATAAATTTCATTACATTTTGGCCGTGCCTAAAAGATCTCTAGAATTCCTTGAAATGTGTATAAAGAGAAAAGGAGGCAAGGAATCCACGAATCCATTGACATAGTTCAAATTCCATTAATGCCTAGTATTATCCCCCAAGGGGTAACTACCTTAGAGGCATCTCATATGGATGTATTGTTGCTGATTCCACAAGTCTTCTTGCTTGGACTCTTCAAACTTAGAACAATTCTCTCATTTTCTCCTTTGGATATATCATTGTGCTAGCTCAGCTGTGGTATATTAGATACTCCACCCTCTCCATTTCAGGTGCACATATGGATGGTATAGTAGTATCAACATGCTCATTTTGATATTCCATGCATTCGTTATCTTAATTGAATGTGGTGCTCTAAGAAAATCTCTAAGATAATTGCTTAACGGTGAAAGCAAATTAATATAAGCTAATGGATAAAATCATTGGAAGTAATTATCATTTAAGGAAACCATGATAAAATCAACATGGTATCAGAGCATGGATGAAAGAGCAGCCTTGAAGAAGCCAGTTCGTTCCAAGTTAACCTCTAGGGTTTGTCACTAGCCCTAGAATCCCTAGTCTAAATCTGGTTGAATTTAGGATGGAGTATATCTCAAAAAACACCAAGTTTCATGATGCTTTTTAGTTTCATTATTTTATTTTTTCTTTTTGTGGTACTCTGCTGGGCAGAATCCAAGTATGAGGCAGATTCAAGGCCTGGTCTGAGGACAAATTTTGAAGTATGTTTAAGGCCTGTCATGTGCCAAAATAGCCCTGTTAAGCCGCAGAAGAGAAGGGCCTAAATAGCCCTGTTGAGCTGCAGAAAAAGCAGCTGAAGCAGCCCTGGTTGAGCCACAGAGAATAGGCGAGTTAGGCCTAAGGTAGCTGCATTCTGAGTTCACTTTGAGCTGCAGTCTGAGTCTGCTTGAGGACGAATGAAGGCTTGTTCTAAGGGCTATTCAAGCCACTGATTTAAAAGCATCTTATGGCCTAGCTTATGGCTGAGTTTGGTGAATGTATTGCTGAGTTCTAAAGAGATCTGTGCATGTGAACCCATTCTAGTAAATTCTGTTTAATGACTAGTGTTTATTGGATTTGGAAATTGACTATTGTATTGAACATTTGAGAGATTGGGGGTGTTGTTGCTTGGAGCCTTTAAAATTCATTGTTGTGGTTGTTGTTGGATGCACTGGTCTGTGGACAGGATCTAAATTGATTGATGTTTCTTCAGATTTGGAGACAAGATCTTCTTTAGTGCTTACAGAGTTATGTTGCTGAGAGTATTTGAAGACTGCCAAGTACTCATATCCATGTCAAGATTAAGTCTTGCTGGTTGTTGTCTAAATTGCTAAAGATGAAAATATGTCTTGAACTGTAAGAAGGAATGAAGTATACAGAATTAATCTACATGGTTGAGTGAGC
>APFE031264482.1:44877-57845 GCA_000404065.3 Pinus taeda | reverse complement strand
AACTTAGTTTCTTCAATTTTTCATAGTGACCAAAGTTCATTGAATGGGGTTGATTCCTTGTTTCCATAGATGCTTCATGTAAAGTTTCCCCATTCCTCTGGCAGTGCATTGAGCACTATGGTGGTTAATTCCTTATCATACATTATATCTCCCAACTCTTGTGGTTGGTCTCGAATTTCTGTCACCCTCATAAAGTATGAGGTTATTCCTCCTTCTTTTGATATCTTCATCTTGTAAATTTCTTGTCTTAATGATATCACTTCTCTTACAGTTCTTATAGAGACTGTTTCTACAAGTTTGTCACATATCTATATATATCTATATATATATATATAATTTATGTTTCCAACTTTGATATATAGAGAATGAGAGGATCTTTGATGGACTTTATGAGGATCATTTGAGCCTTTACTTCCCCTTTCATGTACTTGGAAATAGCTTGAGCTTCTTCCTTTGGAGGTTTAATAATTGAGCCCTTAACATGTTCCACAACTTCATTTTCTATGATGACCAAATTTGTCCTCTTCTTCCATGCAAGAAATTTTGATGGCCCAACCAAAATGTTGTTTTCCTTACAATAAGACATTTTGATAGATTCAGATGTGGATATACAGATACTTACTTGTGAAGATACTCCTTGATGACAATATCTTCAACCTGTTGCCTTCTTGATCTTGATGATGATATTGATAGTGGAAGATGACTTCTTGATGAATATGTCATCTTTCAAAAATGATCCTTAGCTGAAGGAGAGGGAGATCACCTTGAACCCTTGATGATGATGACAACGCCTTTCTTCTTGATTTTATTTGGTGAAGGGGCTTCACGAAACTCCATATTGTACTTCTTAAATAGGAGTTTTGAGGTCTCCTCCTTTTCAATGTGATGGTTGAGTGAGGTTCCCAAGAATGCTTCAAGTGTAGAATCCTCCTTTAAGAAAACTAGGGTTTTAAGGTCTTCCTAGTAGCTTGCTTCTTCAAGATGATGATGTAATCCTTGTCGTTGTGATGCCTTTGAGATGAGAGCTACCTTTTTGATGATTGAGCCTTATTGATAATATTCTATTATTTCATCCATTGAGTGTCCTTCTTTAAACTTCCCTTCCTTATCTTGTCACCTTAGCTATAATACTATGTTGAGAAATCTAAGGGTAGCAACCTAGGATGATTTCTCTTGCTTTAAAAATTGTTTGTGATGTATTTTTACTTCACTTAATTAGCTTCTTCTTCTTTAGTTTGTTATTATATTTTTCTTCATCAAACAGCTACCAAATCACAAAGAAAAATAATACAAAGGAAACAAGATATAGGTGATCATCCAGGGCCAAAACCTCTCTAACTCTAAGAGGAAAACCCACATGAATTCTTCCTCTCATAGAATCTTCAATTGACGAATTCCAAGACCTAGACCCTTGACCAAAGACCCCTCCAAGACCAAGCCAACCTTGCTTCTTTTCCAAGTCAAAATAGTCGCTTCCTTCTTGTCTTCAACTTCAGCTCTACACCACCTTGACTACAACTTTGACCTTTCCTCTTGTAATTTCAATCTTCCTACAACTTCTACAATTTTTGGCTCTTAATTAAAAAACTCTAGGTCACACGTGTCAAGTGAAAATGGTAAGATTTGTTCTCTTTTCCCTTCGCTAGGCCTCCTTTTTCTTCCTAGAGAACTCGGTCCTCAAAACAGTCCTTATTTACCCCACTCCTTATCACTTTGATGGATCTGCAACTTGGCTTCCCTGCAATAGATTGTAGCCTAATTTCTTTGCACGTGTGGAGAGAAGTGGCCCAAAGCAATTCAGAAATATTTTCCTTATTTTCTTCCTTCATCCTCTTTTACTTCGCACTTTTTCTTCCTTATTATGATAGAACTTGGAGTGAAGTGTGTGTCTCAAGTGTGGTCGAAGTCTCCCTTTCATAGGCTTTTTGTCCATGGATTTAGGTCGACTTGTGACAATCTCTAGGTCGACTTGATGCTTGTGTAGTTCAACTTGTTCATTGCATTATGACTTGGTCTTGGAGGGTTATTTGACTTGACTTTGAATCAAATAAATTCCTTTTACAATATGTAACATGCCCTAATAGGGTCTTTCATACATGACAATGAATTAATGACTAGTAGACTTAATGGCAAGCCCTAGGAGCTCACAATGGGAGATTAACCTAAAAATAAATTTCCTTGAGCATGAAACCCATGCCTCAAGATCAACAATAATAAATTTATTTTTCTCATTACATCAAATACATAAAATCATGAGTACATATCATTATGAAGATCGAACCTAGTTACCTATTTCAACATTCTACTTAGTTATTATTGTTTCCTTTAGGATCACTAACTATTTGGAATGCAAATAATATAGACCCTTTCCAACTACATCAATTCAATTGCAACATTGTTACTAACCTAACCAATATTAGTTTAGACCTTTGCAGCACCATCTTTTCACCATCCTCGTTGAGGCATTCAATCAACTTACCAAAGAAATCAAATTTTGTTTTGTGCCTAGCCAACTAGTCCACCCCTATGAGACATCATATGGACCTAATCATAAAATAAATCAATTTTCATCATAGGCATCTCGCTTAGCAAGATTGGGAACAATATTAATGTGTGCTCTACTCATCTCTTTGTCCTTGTGACCAGTTGTACTAGCCATGATTCATTGTGTGCTTCCTTTTGTAATGCACATTTCTCGACTACCGATGGACTCGCATAACTAAAGTTTCAACCAAGATAAATTATAATTGAAATAGTTTAGTTGTTGATCGTACCTTCCATTTAAATAATGGATGTCTGATTATCATCTTGTCTATTATCCATTGCAATGTATATTCTAGTGGAACATGACCCTTAACATCTTTGCCTCCTATATGTTATACAGCCTTGGATTGTTCCTTTGTAATTGAGGGCAGTCCTTTCGTAGATGGTTTTTCCCACACGTCTAAAATTTTATGGGTTTCCTCCTCGACCTATCAGCTTCTTCTCTATCAGTTTTAGAGGGCTAGTCATGACTAGAAGTAGTGGTGAACCTCGTGCTTCCACGTTGCTAGATTCTGACAATGTTCTACCCTTTTCACTTAAAGGTTGATTTTCCCTTTGAAATCCAATCAACCTTGTGTTCGAACTTGTGCTTAGATTGGTCGTAGTAGCAATTCATCTTTCTGATAACATGTTATAGATTTTGTGGCTCATTGAACTCTATCATGTCCCTAATTCCTATGGAAATCCACTAAGAAATATTGTATATTTTCTTTTTCATCCTTGAGGTAGGGCACCTACCTCAATAGTTCCAAAAAATTTGTTACATACTCACCAGCTGATAATTTCCATAACTTATGTTCGTAAAATTATTTTTCCTTATTGTAATAGTACCTCTTTGACAAGTACTTTTCCCTAAAGTACCTCTCAAATATTCTCTAATACAAATATTCCTCTTTGATATTCTTCACATTCATTAAATATTCCCACCAAATATCAACATTGCCTTTTAGGTTGAAGATGGCCACCCTTGCCTTCATATTGTCAGAGTAATTATGGACCCTGAAATACTTCGATATTCCAAGCATCCATGCTTCTACATCCTCGACCTTTTTTACACATCAAATGTAGGATGCTTAGCCTTCTTAAATTCATCTGACATAAGGTATTTTCCTTTCCTTCTTCGTTAATGATGTCTTCTTGTAGTAGCACCCAATATCTACTCATAACTACATGTCCGTCTTTCTGGAGTACTTAATGGGGTACCCCCTCTCACTGTATCTTCACTTCACTATTTTTGCCTCTTCATGGATCCATTTCCCTCTGCACCATCAGTATTTATTTCTTGTTTCCACAGTCTTGATGATCTTTGCCTATATGTGTAGCTGGAACCCAACTCATGTTGCTTTTGTCTCTACAAATATGATAGGATTTGTAATATGATTGTGTTCATCTCAAGTTGTTTCTCCTGAGATTTGACAATCCTTTCATTGTCATCCTTGAAACTCAACTCATCCCTTAAGCTTCTCAATGTATCCATCCAGTCTAGAGAGGTTTCCTCTCATCCTTTCTCAACTAACTCTTCCTCATGCCCATGTTGTGATCTATCAGTATGGTACTGCACTATTTTGATGCTCGTCCCTTGCCTTTGGTGTCTTCTTATGTGTTGTCATACACACATAATTGCTATCCAACCCAAAACATAAATACATAATCTCAATCATCACCTTGGCTTGTTACATTGAGTCACCATCTAAAACATCACACCTTGAGTTAGCATGTCTATTAGGAGATAATGATCATATCAAGGTTTATACATGCATACAATGTGCAATCTACAATCAAAAGTTACATTAGCATACAACCATAAATCAAATTGATTACTACACCCTGTAACATAGCATCTAGATTGTATCCCTATTACCCACCACTTGTGGGTAGTGTATATAGGAGAAAAATTTTATCGTAGATGGTCCTCAGTCAGAATCCAGTAGCCCCTTGCATCCACCAGATACCTTGATGTACCATTATCTCTACCACCTGAGCCAGCCATGTGGACCCTTTCCCACTTGTTATGATTTTATGTTTGAAGGTGGGCCTCCTGACCCTGAAGAATGGCTTTTCATTGGCATATTTTAGTAAGTTTCCTCACTTTTCATGGGAAATTTTTGGCATGGATTGGTGAGGGGATTCAGCGAAAAGAGTGGGTGAGGTTTTTACTCTTGTATCCACTACCTGATTTCGTGGTTTGCTTGTGTCCTAGTCCTGTGGGATATTCTTTACTGACCATTAGCTTTAGGGTTGGCACTACATGGGAAATCCCAATTTTGGTTGTGTGGTCCCTCTTCCCAACACCATATACAACACTCCTTTCCACTCATTCTAGCCCCATTCATCTCTTTTCCCATTTGGATATGCATGTGTCCACTGGGTCCACATAGGTTTATCCTCCCCCTTTCGTCGTCCACACCTTGAGTCAGGCCTAGAATGATGCACAGAGGTTGATGTAGCTAGAAAGAAAAGAAAAAGTATGATTTGGCCACTCTCAACAGGAAATGTACCACCAAATTCAAAAGATCACTGGGACATAAAAATTTAGCATGTGGGAAAAATCCAAACATGATCTCTACCCCTTATACATGGTCATCACCCTAGTTCCTATGGGCCCTAGATGAGCCCCCTCTATCATTAAGGAACCCATGATTGTCCCAACCCCTGGTGGGCAATGAACTGCCCTACCTTAAGGGGGTATCCACTACTATATATTACACATCATGCTCTCAACCCCTGGAGCCCCGAGCAATTACGAAGAAAAATCAATCAAAGGAAAAAGGCATATGAAGAAGGGTGGAAAAAAAAAAAAATTGTGGTAACTCATGTACCATGATTTTCTCCCTCCTACAATCATATATTTAGGAGTGGGCTTCCATTATTATAGCTACCCTTGTACCATTACATGTGGTCTAGATGATTCCCCTGATTCCCACTTTGTTCCATTACTATATCATTTTCCACCTACCAACTAAGGGATGTATGATGGACATGTCACCCCCTTTTAAAGGTTGAAACCACCTAATAGGTTCCTTGATTAACCCTCGATTGATCCTAGACACACTTGTACATGCCAAAGCCCACTATGTAAGGGCATGCCACCATGAAGTGCCTCATTAATTCCACGACTTGTAAGCTATTTTACCTGATTATTCTAATGATTTGTTGTATTGGAGGGAAAGCGGGTGCATTAGATCTTATGCAAGATTGCAAGTGGGTCTCCATTTGGGGCTTGGTCTCCATATATGAGGGCATATCCCTCTAGAGGGTAAGAATGGAACTTGTAGGGTGAGAATTGAGAGTCATGGGCCTCCACCATAGAAGAGAGTACTTCATGGATCCCTGACACCCTCATTGATTGCTCGTGTTCCACATTATGGATGAGGATGATGCACCTGGTTCACCATGCCCAACCGACTCCACACTTCCATTAAACACTTGGCCAATGTTCCAGGGTCCGGATGAGCACCATAAATGGCTTATGACATCATCCTAGCCCTTACATATGGTTTATAGGAATTTTTGATCCACTTGGAAACCCATGAGGGTATCTTTGTGCCCCTCACAATCACTTGGAGGCACCACAAGGATTTGCTTGGAAACAAGGGGCCAACCCCTTGTCCACTATGTTTGAGATCCATTCTCGCATCATAGCACATTTTGGACTTCATTAGGCTTCCTCAAAGGCCCAAGGACTCACTTTATTGATCATTCGACCCTCTTGAGAGGCTTAGTATTATGTTATTGAGCTATCATGGTGGCCTTTCCACTAAGGAATGTTATTATTTCATATTATTATTTGGGGCTCAAATAGGCCTAATTAGGAAAATATAACTCATTAGTGATTTTATAAATATAGGTGAGGTGATTAATTCTAATCATAATCACTTAGATTTGGATTTAGTAGCTCTTGTAAACTTCGCATTCCCTTTCGAAGGACGAATTTGGATGTTATGGATGAATTTTGATGTTTGGATCTACTTCTCTTGTCTTGGAGCTTCATTATTGGCATAATATAATGATTGGATATAATCTTTTGTACATGTCAATAATATTTTTCATGCTTATTCTTGTCCTTTACTTTGTCACATGAATGTTGTTGGGATTTTCACTATACAAGTCTGAAATTTACTGCTTTCTTGTACGAAATTGTGAAATTTTGTTCTTTTATAGCTTTGCACCATTGCATGGGCCATGTATGAATGGGTGAATATTCCTAGAGGTTATTCTGTCAAAATATACCTTGATAAGTCATCATTTAATGTTATCTAAGTGTAAAGATATCAGGTAGCTTCTCCCTAATGTCATGTGAAGTTGCTTAAAGACCTCCTTAATTGGATGAACCTCTTCCAAACCATAAATTTTCCTAACTTCATCTTCCCCAAAGGATAAGACACTATTCCTTCCATAAGTGATCACTTTAAACGCATCTTTATCTCACTTTTCCTCCTCTTTCTAGGACTAGGCTCCATTGGTCATCTAAGGAATCAATTATCTCACGTTATAACCATCAAAATACTTCGATCTCTTTCCCATTACTGCATTCGGGTTTTCTCTAGAGGCCCTCCAAAATTCACGAAATTTTGACGATGGGATCTCCAGATATTGCAAGCCCTAGACCAAGGATCATCTTTTGCCCTAGGTATTCCTTCACTAGTGAACTCATTTGGATCATTGCACTTTATTCCAAGAATATTTTTCCATTTATCCTCTTCTCATCTACAATTAGGTAAATCCCCTACTTGAGTGATAAATTCCACTTCTTTGACCTAATTTTGGGTCCACTTAGTCTTGTGTGGTCCCGTAACCTAACAACTCCAATTCCATAAAGATCATACAAAGACCAATAATCCATGACCTAGGAATCATCTTTACAAGATATATTCCCAAACCCTATCCTAAATAATCCTTTTAGCCCTTCCTAGAGATCTTATCACCTTGCTTCCCAAGCAAGAAAGCTAAGCAATTGAGTCTTTCTTGTGAATAGGTCTTAGGAATCACTCCTTATCGCCTTATTGACCTATTCATCTACTGATTCCCCTTTACACTGGGTCTCCTCCCATTGTTGAAAGTCTGTAAAGAGAAGGGAGCCTTAGCTGATGTAATAGTGGGCTATCTCTCCATTTTTGCCCATGACCTAGTAGTTTCTCTTTAGGATCCCCTCCTAGGACCCCTACTAGTTTGAGCGATAACATTTTGACGTTGTTGTTGGGGAGGAAGCAGGTCTACCTCCCTAGTGAATCATTGAGGAATTGATTCATTGACGACATTTCAAATATTCCTCTAGAGACTCCATTCATTGTCCAAACACCTAGTTTGCTTGAAGGTGACAACATTCCTCCTATAACTAGGGCCACTACAAGAAGTAGAGAATGAACTCCATCACCTATTAGAACCATCTTTCTCCATGAATTTGATAAGGTCAGTGATCCTATCCCAAAGATGGAAACTAGTTCTAGCACTAATCCAAACCAAGACCAACCCAAAATGACTAGAAGTGAAATACATTCGGTTAGTGTATTTTCCCCTCTGAACTTGAGTAATGACCCCAAACCTTGATCCCAAGTTCAAATATAATGTTACCATAAGTTCTGATGACCATATTGAATAATTCTATTGGAACATTTACCCTAGGTTGATATTCGAGGAAGACATGATCATTATTCTTTTTGTTTTGTCACTTGAAGCACAAGTAAGGGAATGGTACCTTAGTCTTACCCCAAGATGCATTGACAACTCTAACCAACTTGAGGATATGTTCACAAGGAGATGGTCATGTGATGCACTAAGAACATTTTACATTGAGAAGTTATACTCAATAAGTTGGGGGGGGGGGGGGGGGGGGGTGGGTGAAGACATTGACAAATTCATCCAAAAATTTGATAGGGTAGTTAGGGATATCCCCGACCATTTGATGCCCCTTGATGCTAACATACTTGAAAATTTTATCAAAGTTGTGGGTGGCCACCTAACTTATGCATTGAGGGATAAGAAACCTAAAACCTTGGTTAAGACTAAAGATATAGCTATGGAAGTTAAACAAAACCTACGAATCTCCAATATGGATGTTGATGAGCACCCCAGGGCAAAGGTTGAAGCCAAAAAAGGAAAATTCAAAGATCAACACGAAGAAACCCTTTTGGTGCTTCTGAAGAAAAATGGAAAATCTCAGCAAAGAAATGAATTTGCGAGATATGCTCTACATGAACAAATTCACTGCCTTGGAAAGGGCCCAAAAATTAAGCTATATAAAAAAATTCAAGCCTTTCTATAGGAATCAAAATGAGGAGGGTAAACCAATCTCATCTCAAGTCCCCAACACTTTGGCTCCAACAAATGTTTTGGAGCAAGATTCATCCCTTGAAGATGAACAAAGTGATGAAGACGAAAGTGATTATGAAGAAGTCGAAGAGAAGTCTAATCTCTTAGAATTTGAAGCCTTCAACATTTTGCTTGGAGGTTCATATACTCATCCTCCCATTATTGATATCATTATGAAAAAAGAGAAGAAAGAGCCAATCCTCAACACTGATGATAGTGGAAGATTCAAAGGGGTCCAATATTCATGAAGGGACAACAATAAAAACCCCAAAACTTCCAAGGAAATCAACAAATATGACTTAATTCCTATACAAATCCCTCACAAAGAACCTCTCCTTCAATGAAGGTAAAGAGGTTGAGCTTGATATTGACTTAGAGACTGCTATAGGAAAGATTATTGTGCCAGTTCCATTAGAGGAGATTCTGAAACTTAGTCGACAACAATGGTAAGTTAAAAAGTCTCTAGGCTTTGAAAGGGAGGAATTACCAATAGTATTACAAAATATTCACCTTCTTGATCTAAACCTAGGACATGAGCTATTCCTTCTCACCTTAGCAGTAAATGACCTTCTGTTACATAATTACATGTTAGACTCAAGGGCTTCCGCAAAAATCATGCCATTAAAATTCAGGAAGCAATTAGGTCTTAACATAACTCAAAGGTATTAAATTGTGTGTGGCTTCAACCCCAAACCCATAGAAGTAGAAGGCCTCATAAAGGACATTAAGGTTTGTTTATCTATGAACCCCGATATATCATTGCTTATGGATGTCGTGGTCATAGATATCACTGATGTTTGGGGGATGTTCTTATCAAGGAAGTGGGGATCCACTATGGGTGACTCACTTCAAATGTATTTGTCATACATCACTATTCAACAATCTAATGGTACCCCCTCATACTTTATATAGATCCTACCTACCCTACTCATGTGGTTAAGCCAGGGCCAATTCCATATTAAAAGATAGATGAGATTGAGAAGCCTTCTCCCACTCTCCCTTCACAATAACTTTTTATTCTTGAGTGACCAAATCATAAAGAAAATAAAAAATGGAAGCCCAAAAGGGAATACAAGGTTGGAGATGTGGTCTTGGTCCAATACCCATCAACATTTATGGGAAAGTAGGGAACTATTTCTACTACATTGCCAGACTTAACGATGAACTTTGGTTGCAACTAGTCAAGTTAAGTCGCATCACCCCTTTCCTTGATACTTTACATTATATTATATACATGTTAGAGTAGGATGCATTGCATGCTCATTTTCTCATTAGAACTCACATCATATGATATTTTCATGATAGAATGGATAAATTTAGATTAAAATTGCATTTTACTTTCTTGTTGATTTTTATTTATGGCCTAATATGAAGCATGGGTGATCATGAGACACCACAAAAACATGATGCCCTATGTGATTTCTCTTTGATATGTGAAGGTGATAGGTCTATGGTACCAAGAGATTTTTGGTTTTATCATGACCTCCCATTCGAGTAGCTTCATGCACCTCTCTTAGAGCTCATGTCCCAGTTGTAGACAAATGTTACCCACCACCTGTGGGTAGTGTATCTAGGAGAAACAATTTCTCCTAAATAGTCCTCAGTCAATAACCAATAGCCCCTTGCAGTCACCATATATCTCGACGTGCCATTATCTCTACCACCTGAGCCAGCCATGTGGTCCCTCGCCCACTTGTTATGATTGTATGTTTGAAGGTGGGCCTCCCGACCCCGAAGGTATGGCTTTTCATTGGTATAATTGAGTAAGTTTCCTTACTTGTCATGGGAACTTTTGGGCATGGATTGGTGGGGGGATTCGATGGAAAGAGTGGGTTGGATTTGTACTCTTGTCTCCACTACCCGATTTCGTGGTTAGCCTTGTGTCTTAGTCCCATGGGATCTTATTTACTGGCCATTAGCTTTATCATTGGCACTACATGGGAAATCCCAATTTTTGTTTTGGTCCTGCTTACTAACAACATATACATCACTCCCTTCCACTCATTCTAGTCCAATTCATCTCTTTTCCCATCGGGATCCACATAGGGTTAGCCTCCCCTCCCCTCGTCCACACCTTGGGTCGGGCCTGGAACGATACTCGAAGGTTGATGCAGATAGAAAGAAAATAAAAGGCGTGATTTTTCCACTCTCATAGGAAATGTACCACAAAATGAAAAATATGGTCGGAACATACAAATTTAGCACGTGGGAAGAAGTCAAACATGATCTCTACCCCATACCCATGGTCATCACCCTGGTTCCTATGGGCCCTAGATGATCCCCTTCATCATTAACGAACCCATGATTGTACCAACCCATGGTGGGTGATGAATTTTCCCACCTTAAAGGGGTATCCACTATTATATATTTCACATCACGCTCTCACCCCGTGGAGCCCTGAGCAGTTATGAAGAAAAATCAATCAAAGGAAAAAGGCATATGAAGAAGGGTGGAAAAAAAAGATCAGGGTAACTGATGAGCCTCATTATTGGGTTATTATAGGGGCCTTAATTCACCTCCTAGCTTAGTCAAATCAACTCTTCTCACAACTTATTACATGTTTTGATTATATTTTTTTTAATGAGATGGTTTAAAGTGAGATATTATGCATAGTGGACTAATATGCATTGAATGCAGGTTTGGAAGAGAAAACCAAGGAATTTTGACAAGACTAAGGTTTGAAACTTGAATGGGCTAAGGGATAGAGATTGTAGGAGGTAAATACTCCTCATTTAATCCTCCCTCATTCGAATATTCCTCCATTAATCATACTAGCTCGAAGTGCAAGCAGCCAAGTCATGAAGATCAAAAGGCAGTTGAGCAAGTGATAGAAAAAGAGTTAGTTTATCTCAAGTTTGGGAGGCGAGCCTCCCTAGATTTAAGGAATTCATTGGATACTTCAGTTGTACAAGAAGAGAGGCCTAAAGACTCATTAGGATTCTAATTTTTGTTGCAAAAACACTAGTTATTTTCGAGCTCCAGACTCGTGGAAGACATTGATGTAATTTTCTGTTTTGATAAAGAAAATGAGTTTTTTCTTGATCCAGCACTGAGTTAAATCAGAGGGATGAAGCTCTTTGGTTAGGGACCAACCCTAGCAGCAAAGGCTCCTCTTCTTGTATCTGTATGCTTAGCTTAGTTTCATATATTCATGGTTAAATTGTCTCTAGAAGTATTTCATTACAAGTATTGTGGATTTGATTAGTTGTTTATTAGTTTGCTTCCATTTGTGCTTTACCTCAGTAACAGGTTAGAAGAGATAAAAGGAGCACCACAAAGCAGTCAATAGTTTCCTTGGCCTCACCTCTTCCCTCAGGGATCATGATTTGAGGAAAAGACCCTTAAGCAACCCCAAAAAGACAGATTTCCATTGCCTCATAAGATTTAGAGTTTACTGTACTCAAACCAAAATTTGATCATTTTTTGCAAGTGTGAGATTTAGTTTCCATATCTTTCATATTCAGTTTTTAAGTAGATCTCATCCATGATTCCATTTTGTTCAACAATTTTCTTCATGGATGAAGTAAACAGTAAGTTCATTAAATTTAGTTTTTCTAGCTTGTTGGAATTCTTCTTGTTTACATGACTTTGTGGCAATTATAAATATTTGATGCAAAGAAGGTGCTTTAGAAATATAAAGGGGTCTCATATCAGGAAACCACCTTCCAAATTCATCCATCCATAATCATTCCTTTCTTTCACCAAGACCTTCACCAATCTCATCATTTTACATAGAAATTCCTCCAAGCATGTTGAGCGAATCCAACCATCTCCTAACCTTGGTATTGAGTTCTAAGTGATCCTGCACATTTTCTCACTCCATTCCACCCATCCACCACCTTTCGTAAGCCTTCCATCACCTCTAGCAACCATTGTTTTGCTCTCAACTGTATCCTGTAGAAATACAGGGAATCTTGTAGGTTTCTACTACATCCTATAGGTTTTCCTGTATGTAGGTTTTAACCCTGTACAGAAATTACCTGCATACGAATTCTAAATCACAAGAAAATAAAAATGCGAGAGCATAACCCATAAAACACATATACACAGAGATTTCCCACTGGATCTCAAAGCCGAGACTACCAGCTTGATTTTTCATTATATTCCTTTCAATG
>APFE031264482.1:24314-40301 GCA_000404065.3 Pinus taeda | reverse complement strand
TCCTGTAGAGGGGGGCTCCGCCCCCCTCAAACCCCCTAGACAGGGGGCCCCCCTCCGCCCCCCCTCTAAACCCCCGGTTCACTACGTAGGTTAGTCGTGGAAAGAATATAACACAACCCAACACTGTAGTGGATAGTTTTGAGGCCGAATTGAGGGAAAACCTCTAGGAAGCCACACTAGGTCACCCAAGGGTCTCCCAAATCTCCCAATCATCTCCTAAACCTCCCAACCATCCACCAGCATCACTAAGCCACCTGTCACATCACCAAAATAGATTAGGGTTTACACTTAACTTTCTAGAAAAAGATAAAAAGAACAAAACAACTTTATTTCAATCCTTTACATGCATAGTAGTAATGTTTGATGTCTTGAATTTCCATGCTTTAGATAGTAGAATTTCATACATGTTGGCTTGGAATTTATATAAAGCATAGTTTCTCAGCGGTTAGTTAGAGAAGAGTGTGCTTTTAGCATAGGATTTCAGTAATTTTCCTTATTTGTTGTAGATAATCTTTCTTCTAGACTAGATCTCTCTTTCTTTCATCAACAATCAAGCTTCTTCTGAATCTATAAAAGTCTAGATTGAAAACCCTAGTGGTCTCTCGCCAGCTGAATAGTGACAAAAGGCAGAACCATCACTTGTACTTGTGTATACAACACTGTTACCTCCAAGTTTTTGAGAACCCCGAGTTGATAAAGTAAAGCTAGTAGCTCCAAACTTACAAAATCCTCGCTACAATACTGGTGCTCATCACTTTTTCGCGTCATTATCGGGGAGGTGTATGAGTACTATGTGATTACTAGTTTCTTTCTTCTATTTCTTGTTTCTAATATTCTGCTCTTAGTTTCATTTCTCAAAAAGTAATTTAGTTTACTTCCTTTTCATTCTGCATTATTTTCTTTCCTTTCCAAGCTGTAAGTTAGATTTCAATCAAGTAGTTAATATTTTCATTCAATCAGTAGTTTTCATTCAATCTACAATCACTTTCAAAGTTTGAGAAAAATCACAAAAACATTCCTTTTCATGCCTCTTGGGAATAGAGATAACTTAGGGAATTTTTTGCGAAATAACCCCACTACTTCCAATAGCCAACCTTCCCTCTTCTTTGGTGGCTATGAACTGGAGGAATCCTTAGGTGAGAAACCAGACATATTTGAAGAACCTATAGGGAAGAAGAAGAAAGAGAACCCATTCCTACTAAACCTATGGCTGAAAAAAGAAATGACAAGGGAAATAGAGAAAGAGATGAGGGTGTCTTCCCCATTAGGGAAACCAATGGGGACACTAAGATGAAAAATATAAGCCCTTTTGCCCTTCCTAATTTCCATGACCTAACCACAGAAGACCCAGACACTTTCTTATTTGAGTTTACTATCATATGCCAAATCTATGACTATACAAATGATGAGCATAAGTTGAAACTATTTCCATCCACTCTCAAGGATGCAACTTTGCGTTAGTTCATGGGTTTAGCTATAGATAGCATTACAACTTGGGCTCAGATGCAGCAAGCCTTCAACAACAAGTATTGGGACTATTGTAGGTCTAAAGACACTAAAGAGGAAATTTTTAGGATGACCTTAGGCAATGATGAATCCCTAGAGGATTATGAAGAAAGATTCTAGCTTAGTTACAAAAGGGCCAAGTGCACACTTGACCATGAGTCACTAAAGCTAGTCTTTCTTAGAGGAGTAAGGGAAGACCTTCTGGGTACCCTACACTTGTTAGTAGGAGGGTATATCTACCAATTACACCACGAGGATATTAAAATTATCTTTAGAAACCATTCTAGGGTAGCCAGGAAAAAGGGTAGGGTAGTCAACCTATGGTCAGTCCATCCTCTTCAAATTCATCCATCAAGGGTGAAATTGGAAATATGTTGGAGGATTTCAAAAGTGAGATGTTGCAAACCCTTTCCCTGTAGATGGAAACTATGCACATTAAGAGAAAGTAGGAGGAAACAGAGAGAGCCTTGACCATTTTTTGTCATAGATGCATCAGGAGGAATCCTAGGAATGAATTTCCACTGGATTCTATTGAAATTTTCTTAGTTTGTGAAGAAAACCACTCCATAGACAAGTGCCCCTCTTTACCTGGACTCAAAGTTGTATATCAAGGAGCTGAAGGGGTCACTGAGTAGCTCTGCTACATAAACCAAAGGAGACCTCATGGGCCTAGGCCTTACCAGCAGGGCATGCAAGGGTCATCCAATGCATATTACAACCCCAACCAGACCACATCCATATCTTCTTTGGGACCCCCTACTCATCCTTCCTGATCTACACCTCCTCCTTGGTCCTTTGCGCCTCAGTATCATTCCCAGCTAGCCAGCTAGTCATTTCAACCATATGCTTCGCCACAACCTTAGTGGAATGCACCGCCCTAGGGGTGGAGGCCCCAATACAACAATGTTCCAGCTTTATTGCCTTGACCACCTGCCCAGCCACATATTTTACACTTTGATCCACCTAAAAAACCCCAAATGCCTACCCAGCCAAATCTGAACCCAAACAGTAGATAGGCACAACAAGTATACAGTGGAGAGACATCATATCCAGCTTATGTTGTGGAGATTCAGGAAATCAACCTGAGATCTGGGAGAGTACTCCCAAACAACCAACCTCTACCTCCACCTACGGAGGTTGAGGAAGAAAGATATGAAAGCATGCTTAAAGTAAATCCACCACCCTTTCTTGAGAGATTAACAAAACCACCCCAACCTACCCCTGAAGAGACTGAATTTTTGGGAGAATTTAAAAACCCATGTGTCAAAATTACACTTCTCCAAGCTATCAAGGATATACCTATTTAGAAGAAGTTGATTAAGGAGAAGTGCTTCAAGCATCCAGGGAGGTGAAAAAGAGATGCCCCTACCATTAATGTCATTGGACAACTGTCTGACTTAATGTTGGGGCAGGTAATCTGTCCAAAGTATTTGGACCCTGGACGCCCTGTAGTAGATGTGCAAATCAATGGCACCATTGTGCCACACACTTTTATCAATCTTGGGGTTTCCATTAATGTGATGACCAAGGACACGATGCTCACCAAGGTTCATTGAGGAAGACCAAAATAGTTCTTCAACTTGCAGACCGCTCCATAGTGACCCCTGAGGGTATTGTGGAAGATGTGATGGTCTCCGTTGATTCTTGGGAATACCCTATAGATTTCCTAGTTCTCCAGCCTAAGCCTAAGCTTACTTGTTACCCTCTCATCCTTGAGAGGCCCTGGTTAGTCACTACTGACGCTTACATTAGCTGCAGAGATGGAAACATGACCATCAAGAATGGGCATATGTCCAAGCAGTTAGTCCTACACACTCTTGCTCATCCATCTCTAGAACATGACTTACCTTTGTGGCTGGAAGAGGAGGAGGAAGATGAGGGTTATTTTTCCCAACTCTATACCTTATAAAGAACCATGGGAGGACGATAGCAGGATGAAGATGATTTGATGGAACATATACTCCAAAGTCCAATCCCCAATACATTTTCCTTAGAGAAAGTAGTAAAGGAAACCCAAAACAACAATCAAGTGGATCTATGCTTAACTGATTCCAACCCTATCCGTGTCAAAAACATAGAATTCACTCCCGATAGAACTTTGAAAATCAATCCATATCTTTATGTTCTCCAAGAAGAAAACTTCTATAACATGCTAAAGGAACACCTAGATGCCTTTGCTTGGAGTTACCGAGAAATTAAGGGAGTGCACCCCTCGGTGTGTACTCAGCATATTTATATCCAGGAAGGTTGCAAGCCAATCTGGAAACCCCAAAGGAGGATGAATCCATCTCTTAAAGATATAGTCAAAGAAGAACTACAAAAACTGCTAGATGCAGGATTCATTTACCCTATCTCATATAGTGATTAGGTCTCTCCTTTGGTGTTGGTTCCAAATAAAAATGGTAAGTGGAGGATTTTTGTTGATTACAGGGAGTTAAACAAAGCCACAAAAAAGGACCATTTCCATCTACCTTTCACTGACCAAGTGCTAGATTGGTTGGCAGGGAAAAAGTTTTTCTCTTTCCTAGATGGATTCAGTGGGTACAATAAAATCTAGATCAGCTCGAAAGACCAGGATAAAACTACCTTCACTTGTCCTTGGGGTACTTTCACCTATAGGGTCCTTCCTTTTGGCCTATGCAATGTTCCTGCCAATTTTCAGAGAGCATTCCTGAGTATCTTTGCTAAGTTAGTCCATGATGTGGTAGAAATCTATGTGGATGATTTCACAGCTTATGCGGGTGATTTTGAGAAGGCTTTGTCCAACTGGTTCTCCACAAATGCATTGAAATGAACCTATCTCTCAGTCCCAAGAAATTTTAATTCTTGATGACTGTAAGGATCGTGCTAGGTCATTCAATACCTCAGCAAGGACTGCAGGTGGACCCAAACAAAATAACTATCATTCAAAGGGTCCCGCCTCCACAAAAGCGGAGAGATGTCAGAAGTTCCCTAGGGTTAGCTGCATACCACCAAAGGTTTATAAAAGTCTTCAGAAGTTGGCTTCTCCTTTATTTGGGTTATTGGCCAAATACTCTAAGTTTGTATGGTCAAAAGTTGTCAAGAGGCCCTAGACACCCTAAAGGAAAAGTTAACCACTACATCAATTCTTCGAGGCCCAAATCAGGCCTTTCCTTTTCACATTCATGTTGATGCTTCACACAAAGCCATAGGAGCAACCCTAGGCTAGATAGATGAGAAATTGCCTTATTCCATTACTTTATCAGTAAGAATCTGTCAAAGGCTGAACTGAACTACACTGTGACTGAAAAGGAGCTCCTGGTTATTGTGCATTCATTGAACAAATTTAGGCATTACATTACATGCTATCAAACATTTGTACATACTGACCACGCTGCAATCAAATATTTAATGAATAAACCTGATGTGAATGCATGGGTTATTAGATGGTTACTTTTATTACAGCAGTTTGATCTAACTATTGTTGATAAGCCTAGCAAGGAAAATGTTGTTGCAGACATTTTGTCCAGATTAACTTTGCCTGCAGGTGAAGAGGGAATTGTTGATGATCAGTTACTGGATGAGAATTTATTCACCATTCCAGTTCTCTCTCCATGGTTTGCTGACATAGAAAACTATTTGGTATTTGCATAGTTCCCATCGAATCTGTCCTCTAAAGAGAAAAGAAATATTGTGAGGAAGAGCACCCCCTTCACCTAGATTGGGGGCAACCTCTTCAAACTTAGCCCGGATCAAATTCTAAGAAGATGTGTCAGGGAAGAGGAAGTCTTTGACATCCTTCTGACCTGTCATGATAGGCCTTGTGGAGGTCACTTTGCAGCAAATAGGACAGCATTTAAATTGTTACAAGCTGGGTATTATTGGCCCACTCTTCATCAGGATGTGAAAAGATATACTAGTCAGTGTGATCGGTGCCAAGGGATGGGAAAGCCCACCCCAAGAGATGAAATGCCTCTGCAACCTCAAGTGACTTTTGAACCATTTGACAAGTGGGGCATGGGCTTCATTGGACATATTGACCCTCCTTCCAAGCAAAAGCGGTATATCTTTCTGTGCACTCACTATCTGACTAAGTGGGCTAAAACCAAGGCAATTAAGGCAGTAATAGAAGAGAAAGTGGTCAAGTTCTTAAGGGAGAATGTATTTTACAAATTTGGGTACCCTAGAGAACTAGTCATTGATCAAGGTAGTCAATTTACCTCCAACATGATTGAATACTTGCTCATCTAGCACAAGATCAAGCATAGGAACTCCACTCCCTATCACTCACAAGCTAATGGGCAAGTGGAGGTGATCAACAGAGCACTGGAGAGCATATTGACCAAAGTGGTTAGCAGCAGCAGGAAAGATTGGGCAGATAGAATAGTTGAGGCCACTTGGACCTATAATACCACTTGGAAGACCATCACTGGATTCACACCCTATAAGCTGGTCTATGGGAAAAATTCCATGTTTTCCATTGAGTTTGAGTATAGCACATTGAGGATGGCATCCCAACTAGATCTAGATCTCAGCAGTGCACAACAAGAGAGATTGCTTCAGTTGAATGGTTTAGATGAATCCGGAATGTAGGCCCCCCTACACACAAAGGTAACTCAACTTCAAAGGAATATCTGGCATCATAAGAACATCAAGGATAAGAAATTTCAAGAAGGTAATTGGGCCTTGTTATATGATTCCAGATATAAAGACTTTAAGGGCAAGTTAAGGACAAGATGGTTGGGGCCTTATGTTATAGATAAATGTGTCGATAATGGTTCAGTGCATATCAAAACCATAGATACAGAGGCCATCCCTTTACTTGTTAATAGGCACAGAATGAAAGTTTACAAGAGGGCATTGTCAAAGCAAGAGTTCATTGATGGTATCAATAAAACAGTGATGGTGGTGGAGCAAGTTTCAGTGCCTGCCTCATCAAATCACTGAGAGAAAAAAAGAAAAATAAGGACTAAGGTGAAAACCTCCATGATGCGCCTGAGTCCTATTGTTGGGCTAAAAATCTCTTGGGGCGGCCCAATGGTGTCAAAAAGAAAAAAGAAAAAAAAAAAAAAGGAAAATAAAAATATCCCTGGGTAAAAACCTCTCTTGAGGTGCCCAGGGCAAACAGCTAGAATGAAAACCTCTTAGAGGCAGACTAGTTGACTGTATTGTCTTCAAAATATATTATATTATATATATATATATATATATATATATATATATCTATCTATATATATATTATATATATATATATATATATATATATATATATATTATATATATATATATATAATTTATATATCTATATATATATATATATATATATATATATATATTATACCATGAAAATTTTCTGTTTGCAGGTCAGTAGGAGGACGATCAGAGAACAAAGGAGGATCAAAAAGGGACCTATTTCACTCACATTTTTATTTTTCCACCCATCGTCATTCATCACTCCACCATTTCTTTCATCTTTTCACTCCTTTGCTTCAGTTTACAAGGGGACTATGTTTTCTACATGATCCCCTGTAAACCAACACGATCCCCTAAAAACTTACAGGACGATCCTGTAGGAATTACATTGGCTCGAGAATCCTACTGGAAGTGACCCTAGGGTGATAAAATGACCTCCCATGTCAAAAAAATAACATCCCTACATCACCACTTAATTACCATACCTCTCTCCACCTTGATCACCCCTGCATTCATCATAAAAATATTAGTTTTCAAAAAAAAAATCACAGTCCTCAAGAGAAAACACGGAGAAAAAAATGAAACAAAAGGGCAGAAGGGAAAAACCCCTGATTATATCCCTCATTATGCACACTCCTATACCTCCTCTCTATCCATGTCATCATCTTCAAAATCCCATTAGAGTGTATGATTAAAAGTTCTGAGGGAGAAGGAGCTACAGGACATCCTGTAGGAAATCCTATAGTAGCCTATCCCACTAAATAAAAATAATGAGTAGCAGCAAGCTTCCAGCATGATTATCCAAGGGCAAGAGAAGCTCCAAAGTAGTAGCAGCACCATCATCTTCAACACTAGGTACTTGCACATCAAGGGAATCATCAGAGACCGATAAAGAAGGAAGGAAAAATAACATGCAGCCAACACACAACAACCACCTTATGTCTTCGACAAACTGCAATAAGGTATTAGCACCACAGATAAGTATCTTGCTTCACCCTCTCATTTGAATTATGTAGTCAAAATAATGTAAAGGTTATGAGCAAGTTGGTTTATAAGTGAAAGTTGGCCAGTTAACTTGGCCACCTTCATTTAGTCGATGAAGTCAAAATAGTTGGTCCTCCCACATGTGGTAGCAGTCAAGTCAAAAAAACAAGAGGAGAAGGACAAGAGCAATTAATTCTACGGATGCATGAAGTGGGAGTTGATTATGAGGAGAGGGGAATGATGAGGTGGTAGTGAGGACCAATGGTCCAAAAATAGAAAATGTACCTCAGCTGCCAGCACACCACCTCACTCAACTCAGCCATAAGAGGAAATAATCATTGATCCCCATGCACTCATGCATTCATCTCCTCGAGGCTCACTCTAGCAAAGTTGCTCTCATACCCAGGAAACCTACAGAAGATAAAATTCCATCTTTCTCCTACACAGGACTTCCTACAGGATTACACAGGAAATCCTACAGGATCACACAAGAATCCTACAGGATACAGTGAAATAGTCTACAGGATTGGCCGAGAAAAGTTTCAGAACGGGATACATAGGGGTTGGCCACAACAAACACCACGAGGAGGTAGGCTCTGTATTTACTTCCCTTTTTCCAAGTGAATTTCTTAGAAAAATATCCTAGTTTGAGTGAATTTGGAACCTATGTAAGGGAATTGACTCCACAATTATTTCAGTCCCATTTACTTCTGCATTAAAATTTCTATCAACCATCTCTGCTCCTCAAAATTCACCAGCCAAAATAACAGGGGGTTTAATAGAAGGGAGCCCATTAACATTGTGAGAATCCACCAACACCCTCCTGTGTTAGAAATATTCACAAACCATAATTGGATGGGATATTTTGAGAAATTAAGGGGGTATGATGATGGAGTGGCCCGAGAGTTTTCTCTCTCCCTCATTCTACTAACCAGAGCCCATGCCATTGTTGTGGTGAGAGGCTTCTCCATAGAACTCACCCCTTAACTCATAAGTAGGATGACCAGACTTCCCCTAGGAGTGCCTTGGAGAAAGGAAGACAAGGGAGATATCCAAATTTCCAAGAAGAAGTTCTTTCTAGAGGGAGAAGAGCCCATTGAGGAAAAGAATGGAGTAAGGAGAACAAGCCTACCATACCCCTGGAATGAGGTAAGCTACCACCTTATTAAATACATATCATGTGAAGGTAGGTATAATGTGGTTTATGGATATCACTTTAGGCTTCTTGATGAATTGATGTTTGGAGCAGAAACACCTCCTCACCACAAGATCAGCATACAATACTTCCTTTTGTAATCACTGGTAGATACAAGAATAAGTAGGAGGGAAACCACCAATAGTTAGCCCACCATGGGTTAATTAGAATCATCATAGAAGATGCCCTCCACAACCTCAAAATTTCTATCCAATGGGAAACTTTTAGAGACATACAGACAGAGGAGGATATCGAAGCCCTCGCATATTAGATTATTCCTAGTGTCAGTGAAAAATATGAGGAAGAAACCGAAACGGAAGGATAAGAAGCAAAGAGGGATGAAGATGAGATAGATGAGGAGGAAGAAGAGGAGAAAGAGAAAGAAGGTGATGAAGAAACAAAGGAAGTTTTCAAGGAGAAAACTGATAAACAAGATGAGGATCTAAAAGGAGAAGAAGAGGGGAAAAACATAGAGGAAAAGGGCAATGGAAAAGAGGAGACAAAAGACAAGAAGGAGTCACCTAGGGTGTCTCCAGAACCCACTGAGAAAGAGGCAATAGCTTCCCTCACTACCCTCGGTACCCCTATCAAACAAAAAGGCAAAAGACATAGGTAGATCCTCTTATACTTCAGAACAAGGAAAAGCACAAGGATAAGGCAAGGTAAACCCCATACTCCAACAAAGGTTCCCATTGTTATTGAGGACTCACCTAAACAACAGGAGAAGATGGCTCCTCCTATAAAAACTCAAGACAAAGGATCCTCAGCCCAAACCTCCCCTAAGTATCCTATCAACTATGTGAGAAGGCCTATAACCAGGTCTACCTCATCCAAAGGAAAAGGCATCCTATATGATACAAAACAAGACCTATAGGAAGCAGAGGCAGTCCTACAGGAAACTTTGCTAAACCTACAGGAAACTCAAAAAATGGATGAGCAAAGAAGTAAGCAGCCAAAAAAAAAGAGAGAGGACCCAGAGCTAGAGGAGCCTAGTCCTCAACCTAAACTTGACTCCTACTACAGATTTATTGAGGGGGGCAGGGTCATTCCACAAAAATTTTCCATTCCATTATTCTTTCAGCTTGAAAAAGAGAGATCCAGAACTCATAGATGGATGCAGATTTTGAAGTCCAAGGGAGTGGAGGACATTGGTCACATGGAAGGAAAGCTCAAAGAGATGGGAAAAGAGCTAAGTATCTTGAGGGACATAGAGGCCATCATGGAAAATCGGTTAGATGCAGAAAATACATGGTTGAAAGGACAGCTGCAAGAAAGAGAAAATCAATTGGAATCCATGGTCAGTCTCTCTTTGGAAGCAATCCAGTGCAGGATGGCAGCTAAGTCTTATGCACTATACCTTAAGGAACAGTGGTTGTAGTTCCAAATCAAGACCCTAGCACAAAGAGGCATTATTCCATTCCAGGATTATAGACAGTTCATTTATCTTTGTGATCAAAGCACATTGGAAGATAGGGCCAAGATGTCTAAGTTTTATTTGCATAACATGGCCTTGACAGACATGAATGTTTGGGACCCTAATGTAAAGTTAGGGGATTTATAGTTGATGGATTTGGCATCATGGATGAACAATGAGGAAGCAAAGGCTGGAGAAATGAAGAAGGTATTGGCAAGAGAACAAATAGATCCTCTTATGATCAGATTTGAGTAGTCCAATCCAATGGCACTAATCAGTACACATAATGTAATTGCAAATGATCCTTGACTTGCACCTAAGTATCTTGCTACCCAAGAGCAAGCAATTACACATTTTTAAGGCATGTTCAAATTATAAGGGGATGACTGCATGCAAGCTTGCCTAAGGAGATGGAATACATTGCCATACAGTTTGAAGATCAGAGAGTACCACTCTCCTCAAAGGATGAGAGAAGCACTGAACATGACACCCATGTACAAGCAATCCATCCAAAGGCTCAAAGTCAATTGGATTGGCCTGAAACTCAGTCACCCAATACTTTTCGGGATGTTAGAAGGAAGGATGGAAGAGGAACAAAGAAGGCAGTGGGAGGAGGTAGAAAAGAAGGCAGGATTAAATGCATAAACAAGAAGAAACCACAGCAGAGGCATGGCATGTCAGGGAAGCCACTAGAGCTATGAAAGACATGGATATTGATTCAGTTTCTCAGAAGATGAGAAACACTTTTAGTAGGGGGTGATGATGAGACTCATCATTGGGTAATTATAGGGTTCTTAATTCACCTCCTAGCTTAGTCAAATCAACTCTTCTCAGAACTTATTACATATTTTGATTATATTTTGTTTAATGAGATGAGTTAAAGTGAGATATTATGCATAGTGGACTAATATGCATTGAATGTAGGTTTGGAAGAGAAAATCAAGGAATTTTGGCAAGACTAAGGTTTGAAACTCGAATGGGACAAGGGGGAGAGCTTGTAGGAAGTAAATCCCCCTCATTTACTCCTCTCCCATTTGAATATTCCTCCATTAATCACACCAGCTCGAAGTGCAAGCATCCAATTCATGAAGATCAAAAGGCAAGCAAGCAAGTGATAGACAAAGAGTTAGTTCATCTCAAGTTTGGGAGCTGAGCCTACCTATATTTAAGGAAGTCATTGGAGACTTTAGTTTTATAAGTAGAGAGGCCTAGAGCCTCATTAGAATTTGATTTTTTGTTGCAAAAACACTAATTATTTTCAAGCTCCAAACTTTTGGAAGACATTGATGTAATTTTCTGTTTTGATAATGAAAATGAGCTTTTTCTTGATCCATCACTGAGTTAACTCAGAGGACTGAAGCTCTTGGGTTAGGGCCCAACCCTAGCAGTAAAGGTTCTTCTTCTTGTATGTGTATTCTTAGCCTAGTTTCATAGATTCATGGTTAAATTGCCTCGAGAAGTATTTCATTGCAAGTATTGTGGATTTGATTAGTTGTTTATTAGTTTTCTTCCATTTGTGCTTTACTTCAGTAGAAGGTTAGAAGAAAAAAGGAGCACCAAAAAGTTGTTAGTAGGTGTCTTGGACTCCCCTCTTCCCTCAGGGATCATGATTTGAGGAAAAGACCCTTAAGCAACCCCAAAAAGACAGATTTCCATTTCCTCATAAGATTTAGAGTTTATTGTACTCAAACTAACATTTGATCATTTTTTTCAAGTGTAGGATTTAGTTTCCATCTCTTCCATCTTTATTTTTCCAGTAGATCTCATCCATGATTCCATTTTATTCAACAATTTTCTTCATGCATGAAGTAGACAGCTATTTCATTAAATTATGCTTTTCTAACTTGTTAGAATTCTTATTATTTACATGACTTTGTGGCAATTATAAATGTTTGATGCAGAGCAAGTGATTCAGAAATATAAATGGATCTCATATCAGGCAACCACCTTCCAACTTCATCCATCCATAATCATTTCTTGCTTTCACCACTACCTTCACCAATCTCATCATTTTACATAGAAATTCCTCCAAGCATGTTGAGCAAATCCAACCATCTCCTAACCTTGGTATTGAGTTCTAAGTGATCCTGGGAATTTTCTCACTCCATTCCACCCATCCACCACCTTCCCTGAGCCTTCCATCACCTCCAGCAACCATTGTTTTTCTCTCGGTTGTATCTTGTAGAAATACAGGGAATCCTTTAGGTTTTTCCAGTACATCCTGTAGGTTTTCCTGTAGTGGCCTGTTTTGAGGCTGAATTGAGGGAAAACCTCTAAGAAGCCACACTAGGTCACCCAAGGGTCTGCCAAACCTCCCAATCATCTCCTAAACCTCCCAGCCATCCACCAACATCACTAAGCCACCTGTCACATCACCTAAAGAGATTAGGGTTTACACTTGACTTTCTAGAAAAAGAATGAAAAGAATAAAATAGATTTATTTCAATCATTTACATGCATTGTAGTGATGTTTGATGTCTTGAATTTCCATGCTTTATATGGGAACATTTCATACATGTTGGCTTTGCATTTCTGTAAAGCATAGTTTCTCAACAGTTATTTAGAAAAGGGTGTGTTTTTAGCATAGGATTTCAATCATTTTCCTGATGTGCAGTAGATAAGCTTTCTCCTAGAGTAGATCTCTCTTTCTTTCATCAATAATCAAGCTTCTTTTGAAGCTATAGAAGTCTGGCTTGAAAAACCTAGTGGTCTCTCGCAAACTGAACAGTGACAAAAGGTAGAACCATCACTTGTACTTGTGTATACAGCACTGTCACCTCCAAGATTGTATGAACCCTTGGTTGATAAAGTAAAGCTGGTAGCTCCAGCATTTGCATCATTCTTCCAGCAATACTCGTGCTCATTAGTAACACATGTACCATGATTGATCCCTCCTACACTCATATACCCATGTGTGGGCTTCCCTTATTATAGCTACCCTTGTACCATGACATATGGTCTCGATGATTCCCTTGTTCCACACTCTGTTCCATTACTATATCATTTTCCACCTACCACTTGAGGGATGTACCATGGACATGCCACCCCCTTTAAAGGTTGAAACAACCTACTAGGGTCCTTGATTAACCCCCTATTAATTCTATAAACACTTGTACATGCCACAGCCCACTACGGAAGGAAATGACACCATGAAGTGTCTCATTGATTCCATGACTTGTAAGCTCTTTTACATGCTTATTCGAATAATTTGTTGTATTGGAGGCCAAGGGAACGCATTAGATCTTATGCAGGATTTCAAGTGGGTCCCAATTTGGGGCTTGGTCTCCCTATACGATGTCCTATCTCTCCTGTTAGCACCTAAATCTGCCTTAAGCTGAAGGAAGGGCAAAATTCAAGGTAACCACAAACCAAGCTCAGTCTGGTAGCTAGCCCTACCAGAACAGGAGAGGGCTCTCTCCGTGTCACACTCAGTGAATAGATAAACAATATGGTCTGAGATGACTTGCAGTGAGTATTGATTTTAGGCTAGTAAATAAATTTGGATACAAGAAACAAATTTTTATAAATGACTGAGTTTCTGGGATGTATGGGACCAATGAGCAGCAATGAGCAGAGAATTTAACACAAAGGCACAGATTACTTCGTGAGGCAAGACAGGCGGAAAGTCTAGAAATTATATTTGAAATAATGCGAAATGGAAAGATTGTTTAGGAGGGTGAAAAGGGCATAAACACATGAATCCTTTTCAACAGAAGAAGAACACAGAACGTGAAACTTTCCCACAGGCAGAGCAGTAAACATGAATTCTACCTTATCTTACTTAGAAAATTTCACTGAAATGAATATGAATGAACTGTGAAACATAACGCAATACATATGAAACATAAAGAGAACACATTTTCTACACTCACACCACATGAATCTCATGAACCAGAGCCGTTGCCTTTCATTAATTCTCTGTCAAAATATCCAATGAAGAACTGAGTTTCTCTCCCACAGTCTCCCAGAAATTACAACCAACCCTTTGCAAATGGTTTGCATCTAATAAATAGACTATTCCATGGGGAAATAGAACGACCAAGAGTTGGGGAGTTTTTCAAATCATTACAAAATGGAAATGGAAATCCAACCATTAGTTACAAGTGCAGCATTACAAAAATGACAAATGGCTTGGGTGACTGCTCGCCTTCCTTTTCCACTTGGATAGAAGCCAACCTTTAATGAAAATACTCTTTAAGCATTGTCTTAGTTGCTGAGAAAAATATAGAGTAATTGAACAGGCCCACTTGGAGAAAGTCGTGAATCGAAATGTCGCAAAGTGAAAGTGATTTTGGCCTTTTTCTCTATATGTGCCACGCCCAAATCCATATGCGCCGCACCACTTTGGAGGCAATTTTGAGGTACTTGAAGGAGTCCAAATTGTGCCCAAGTGTGCTTGTTGGAAAGCCTGGCCTATCTACTTTCCAACCCAAGTGGAATTTCTGAATTTGGTGCTCATTTGCCCCCCCAAAACTTCATTCTCTCAAGACTGCTTCCTGTGTGTCAAAATAGGGGCAGAGAGGTCATTTTTTGAGTGTTTTTGACCTCTTGGGGATTCAAAACTTGCCCAAACTTCTTGTCCATGTACCAAAAGTCATTATTTTGCATGATGAATCCAAAAATGCAAACCATTCTTGATTTGGAGCTCCCAATCCTGTGTTGTGCCCAAAAATTTGTCTAGTGACCAAAATTGCCCCAAATATTTTGAAATTTGGGTTGGAGGTTCCCTATGAAGTGCTATGCTGGGCCATAGAGGCTTCAGCTGAGATTCAAAGCTGATCTTGCTCCTTTTGTCTCTTTTGCCTTTTTGTCCCTTTGCTCAATTTTTCCTTCAAACTCCTTATCCGAGCCTTTGAACTCATGTTATGTGCCCTATAGTGATAAACCATCCGCCTCAATATGGTTTTTTGTCCTTGTTGGCCTTTTCCAGCAGTCTCTCAAGGTGGATGTTGATACGCTCGAGCCAAGACTCGCGGTCATTATTAATCTCTTGCTCTAATGGAGTGAGCTCAATCCTCCTATGCTGGGCAACTTGGCGATTCTCACGGATGTTTTACAGCTCCATGATCTCATGATGGTCCTCAAGCTATTTGTTCCTCTACTCCAAATACCTGATAATCCACTTAGCCCTCTCCAAATTGAGTGACAAGTCTTGGATCTCCGTTTTCTGCTCCTGGATGGTCCTCCTAAGTTTGGCACTCTCCACATCTGCATCATCATCATGAATGAGGATGAAGTCGGCCTCTTTTTCACCTGATGGCCCCTCGTCAAGCATGGCCCTCTTGCCCTTGTCCTGTACCTGTTTTGTCGATGTCGGAAGCGAGGCCCCTTCCACCCCAGGTGGAGATAACACTCGCTTTGCTGCTGCAAACAAATGTCTACTACCTCTTTGATAGGTGATAAACACTAGCATAGTAGTGGTCTCATGGCACTCATACTAATGAGAAGGACCACATATCTCATGCTCAACCTCTGATAATACCTGTGAAGTGTTGAAGAGGTCACGGGAGATGAAGTCATCCCAAGTAATGCCCTATAATCCCAGCTGATGATCCACCAAAATCTTAATAAGCACAAAATGATAAACACAGTTAAGTTGCTGCTGAGGGGTTTTGTGTTACATGAAGTTGTTCATCCTCTCTATGTTCCTGCAAATGAAATATGGGATGTTCATCATCCGTACCCTAGTAAAGTGCATGAGCAACCTGATGTGATAGGCATATAAACGAGAGAA